>JABUQX010059018.1:0-14984 GCA_015478945.1 Trachelipus rathkii | reverse complement strand
AGGTTTTCGAGTAAGAGGAATTTGAATTTGAATTATTTTTAAGGTAGGGTTTAGGTATAAAATATTATTAAAGGATAATTTTAAAAAAATATAAAAGATAGAAAAATTTACATGAGAGCAAAATTGAAGAACTCGAAGATAGAATAAATAATATTTTTTTATTTCTTCTATATAAATAAGAAATAAAAAAATGAACAAAAATAAAAAGAAAGTCACCTTTTCACAAATAATTATATTTTCGAGATGGATAATTATGATAATAGAACAAACGATGGGCTAACTTCTTTAATTTTAGATAAAGAACGTTTTCCAAGAAGAATAAAAAATTTAGAAGAAAAATTAGTCCCTATTTTGAAATCAAAACTCCGCAAAAAAATTTATGAAATTCAAAAGAATAACGGAAAATCCAAAATGACTGATAATAAAAAAATTATAAATAAAATGAAGTAGGTAATTTGGATTATTATAATAAGACTTATTAATAAAAAAAAATTATAATAAAATAACAAGCTTGTGAGATCTGTAATACTAAAATTAAAAATTTTAAAATTCATGTAAGAAGTAAAAACATATGAAAAAACAAAAATCAATCATTTACTTAATTGAATTTTATTTTGATGATAAAAAGAAATTATGCCCAATGTGTAATAAAAGCGTTCTAAACTAAAATTCACGAGAAAAGTAAGATTCATCAAAGAAATTCCATGCAATGATTATAAAAATTATCGAGAATGAATTCAAGGTAATTTTAAAGCATATTGTTATACCAATCTAAAAATCATTGATCGAGGATGTTATATTAATAATATGATAAGTATAATTCAGGAAAAAAATTGCAAGAACAAAAATTGCAGATTTAAAACTGAGTCTCTCTATTTTTGTTGAATTTTTATAAATATTTAACTGATGGAAGAAAACAAACGATTCAAAATTGGTTTAATAGCGGTTCCATGGCAAGTATAACAAATAATTCTCAAATAAAAGATACTATTCATGAAATGATCAATAAAATTGAAGAAAGAATATGTAAATTTACAAGAGAAGGGTCAGGTTGGATAATAAATAAACTTTTAGATTTTGAAATAAAGATAGCAAAATATAAACCATTAAGAGCTTCTTCATATATTGAAACTCCTGTCAAATATAAAAACACAAAATATGGATGATAAATATTCAAAATAAAAATGATAACGGGATGTTTTTCAAATTGTAATATGTTTCTTTTGTATTGGTCGCATACATAACCACATTAAGATATCAGCAAAAATAAAGAAGTTCTAAAAAATTATAATTGGAAAGGATTAGAATTTCCAGTTCAATTAAAAACAAAAGATTAGTAAATTGGAGAACCAAAACGATGTGTCAGTTAACCGTATTTTGGACTTGATGAAAAAAAAAATTATTATATCTTAAAATTTACAAAAGTTGAGAAACTAAAACATGTTGATTTACTTTTATATCAATGATAAAAAACACATTATATAACGTTATGAAAAAGTATGAGTCCATTAAAGATAAGAAGAAAAAAAAAAGCTTATCATGTCGATTCTGTTTGCATAGTTTTTATAAAAAAGAATATTAGATAATCATCACAGAATGTAGTATCCATTAAACCTGGTAAGATGGAATTATCAGAAGAGTTCAAGCTCAAATTTAAACTTGTATGATAAACAATTCAGACATCCATTTGTTATATGTGCAGATTTTGAAAGCACCTTACAAAGAGTCAGCCAAATCCTAAAGAATCCTATACTAAAGAATCTTATACCATTAATTTGCAGAAGCATCAGCCAAACAATTGATGTTGTTATAAATTTTTTTTTCGAATGAATATTCAAAAACTTAAAATTTATGAAGGAAACGAAGCACCTAAAACGTTTGTAGAAAATTTAATTTCAGAATCAAAAAGAATTTATAAAATTACTGAAAATGAACAAAACAATGAATTTATTCAGAAGAAAAATTGAATCATGAAAATGCTAATTCATTGTTATGTATGTAAAAATGAATATACACCCTCAGATTTTAAATAGTAAGAGACCATAATCATTTACCAGGAGAGAATATAGAACACCTGCTCATAGAAGTTCTGTAATTTACAAAATTAGGGAATCCTAAATTTACTACCAATAATAAAGCCTTAAAACTTAGCCAAATACGATGCTCATTTATTCGTTAAAGAATTTGAACGTACCGAGGTTAAATTAAAAGCAATTCTTCAAAACGAGATGAAAGTCTAATATAAGTTTCAGTCAGTATATAAAAGTTGATGAAAAAAAATCAATATAGTTGAGATTCATCATAGTTTCACATTCATGTCTTCATATCTAGCTAAATTAGCATCAAATCTAACGGATGAAAATTTAAAGAATCTACACAAATATTATCAAGATAAACAGTTTCAGCTACTAAAACGTAAAGGAAGTTATCCATACGTAGCTGGGAGGGATGATATAGCAAAATTTAATCAATAAAAAGTATTAATAAAAAAAGATAAATTTAAATTTTAAATTAATGGAAGATGTTAACAAACGAGGACTACAAACATGGCCAGACTATCTGGACAAAATTAAATTGGAAAACTTAAAGATTAACATATGTTATACTTACAATCTGATAACAATTATTAGCGGAATGTGTTCGAAAAAGTTTAGAACAACTGTGGTTTAGATACTTATAAAATTAGATCCAGCACGTCATTTACAACTCCAGGGCTATCTTGGGATGCATTATTAAAAGAAACGAAAGTAAAATAAGATTTATTAAGATCCGGATATGTTGTTAATGATAGAAAAGGGATTAGAGGAGGAATCAGACTATAACACATATATATGCGAAAGCTAATAATCCATATTAAAGAGAGAAAGTTATAAATAAAAATAAACCGCATAGTTATGATTTCACTTATTTAGATGCGAATAATTTGTATATGGTTGGGCAATGTCTCAGTATTTTCCTACGGGAAATTTTAAATGTATGAAAAACATTAACGATTTTAATGTTTTGGACATCAGTGATGAATCGGAAAGAAATTACAATTAGAAATATCAATAAAGAACTAACACCAATTACATAACGATTATCACTTTTCTAATGTTGTAAGCAGTTAGATTAAAGTTTCAAAATTTAGTTGCCAAACTTGAAAAATAAAGAAAAATATATTCATACACCATAGAAATTTAAAAACAGTGTTTGAATTAGGATTGAAACTAGTGAAAATACGTAGAATATTAAAATTTGATCAGAGCCAATTGGATATGAAATCATACATGATCTTAACACGACAAGAGAAAAGGAAGCGAAAAGAATTGAAAAAAGATTTCTATATAAATTAATGCGAAAAACTTAGATATTTAACCTTACCCAAAACATAAGAAATAGAAGTTAATGTAAAGTATTAAAAAATGAAGAGCAAGCTCAAAAAATTAGTAAATAAACCAAATTTTGAAATCGTTTAAAAATTATTCTCAAAGAAAATTTAAAGCTTATTCAATATGAAAAAAACAAACTAAAGTTTGAAAACCTATACTATGATAGGAATGTCTATTTAGAGTTAAGAAAAACTAATGTATGACTTTCATAGAATCATATAAAAAAATAAAAAATAATGAAAAAGCAAAAATTTGGTAGCCGTTACAGATTCATTATGCTATAACTTTGCACGAAGATATATATAAAGAATGAAAAGGAATATAAAAGCTGTGAGGTTACATCTGATTATCCAAAAGAGCATAAATTTTATTCAGAAAAATATTAATAAAAAAAAGGTATGGGGTAAAATGGGGCCCCAAAATCTCAAAAAAACTGATAACAGAATTTGTATAACTAAGAGCAAAATTATATGCTTATAAAAACATTAGAAAATAAAAGAAATTAAAAAAGCTAAAGAAGTTAAAGAAAAGCGTTATCAATTAAAACGAATAACATTGATGACTATAAAAAGTCTATTATTTACAGGAAGAAACTCTAATAAGGGAAACAAATTTAATACGATAGTAAAAACATGATTTGTATTGTGATACTACACAAGTAAATAAAAGCATTATCGAGAGAAATGATGATAAAACGATATTATATTAGAAAATAATTCTATAAACACAATTACTTAGAGAACATATAGAATTAATAGTTGGCTCCAACAAATAGATTACATTTAGTTATAAGTTAGATTAAGGAAAAAATTAAAAAATATAAAAATATTGTATGTTAGTTATAAGTTAGAGTTAAAGAAAAATTAAAATATATAATCCGGATTCATTATTATAAATTGTATTCGTTGAAATTTTTTGAAGGCTAAGTTGCCCCCCTCCTCTCTCTCTATAGATATTTTTTTATATTGAATTTATCCTTCATTTTTAACATGCATTGTTATAAATTATTATATTTATAGCAAAGATATAGATAAACTTTACCTTAAACTCATTAGAGGCATAAACGTTATCATAAAAAATTTTTTATATTTTTATCGTGTACATTAAAATATTATAGATATTAAGTTAAAATTAATTTTTTACGCATCGCCTTAAGGCGATGCGCCAGAATATACGTTTTACGCGTATATAAAAATTTTTTTAAATAATGTTATAAATTAATTTGGTGCATGGCCTAAGGCTATGAGCCAGAATATACGTTTTACGCGTATATATAAAAAATATATATAGAAAAATAAAAAAAATATATATGGGCGATGTATATAAATTTATGGAAAAAAAAATAATTTAAATTTATCAAATAAAAATATTTTTACATTACTTGAAGACTTTAAAAATAAAAAAGAAAAAAATAAGACTACGGATATTTTGTGAATTTTTAGGGTTTTAAATATAATGAAAAGAACGATTCTGACGCGGGGGAAAATTTCCCCCGCGTTAGAATCAGAAAATATAAAGAATTTAAAGAATTTTTAAAAAATAACGAAATATATTTTGAAGAAATAAATTATAAAATGAAAAAATTAAAAAAAGTATAATTATATTGATAGAAAGTTATAAAAAATAAAAAGTAAAAATATAATTAACTTCAAAATAATTGAATAATTTTAAACCAATAAAATTTTGTTTAAAGACATTCTGAAGAGGACGCGTTATCTAAATCTTAAATGTCAGAAAGTATTAAAAATCGAAGAAATTTTTTAAGCTATTAGCAGTTTATCAACCGTTTAACGGTAAAAAATAAAATTCAAAAGGACCCCCCGTTTCAGGGGGTCCTTTGAATATTTACGAGAATGTAAAAATATTATATATATATAATATATTATATATTATTATATATATATATATAATATATTATATATATATATATATATATATATATATATATAATAATATATATATATATGATATATATATATATATATATATATATTCAAAGGACCCCGTGTTTCACTGGGTCCTTTGAATTATTATTATTATTATTTTTCTTTTATTGGTTAATTATATAAAAAAATAAAAGGACCCCGTGTTTCACGGGGTCCATTGAATATTTACGAGAATGTAAAAAATAATATATTCAAAGGACCCCGTGTTTCACGGGGTCCTTTGAATATTTACGAGAATGTAAAAAAATATATATTCAAAGGACCCTGTGTTTCACGAGGTCCTTTGAATATTTACGAGAATGTAAAAAAAAAATATATAAATAATGATATAAATTAATTTTTGGTGCATCACCTTAAAGCACCACGCCAGAATGCACGTTTCATTTGTATATTAAAAAAAAAATTAAATAATGGTATAAATTAATTTTTTTTACGAATCTCGTAAAAAATCCTCGTGAAATCTGCGAGGCGTTTTTTTTAACGAAACGATTTTCAAAAAGGTGGAGGCGAAGCGCCCTCCCCTTCGAAAAAACTAAAAATACTAAATATAGTTTGACGCGTCGCCAAAATAGCAAAGCGTCAGATCAGGGTCAGTATTTGAAAAACCTAAAAATTCTAACTATTTCTAACCATTGGAAAGATGAGAATAGCAGAAATAATCAAGAACATCATTTCTTATTACCATTTCCTAATTGTAGAGCTCTAATTATTTAATTATTGGAGAATCTGGATGCGGTAAAACGAATTTACTACTAAGAATGTTACTTATGGATAAGTGGTTATATTATAATAATTTATTTGTTTTTGGAAAGTTTTTACACCAGCCAGAATATAAATTAATAAAATCAGGATTTGATAAAGGATACAGTAAAAACGAAGTTCTTGAATTATTGGAAAAAGGAGAAGAATTAGAAGTTTATTAGAAACCTACCTAAAATGCATAAAAAATCAAAATATAAGGTAGATTATTATGATTCTTCCGAAATTCTAGACCTGGAGGATGTTAACAACAAGAAGAAAAATTTATTTGTATTTGATGATATAATGAATGATTCAAATCAAAGTAAAGCTGAAGATTATTATACGAGAGGAAAACATAATAATACAAGCTCTATTTATATTAGTCAAAATTATTTTAAACTTCATCGTCAAACAATATGATCCAATGTTAATGTGTTTATATTATTCTCATTGCCTATAAAAGATTTAGTTAATATTTTTAATGATTTCATTTCAAAAGATATGACGTGGAGAATTTCGTAATTATTGTGAAACTGTTTGGAAAGAACCGTTTGGTTTTCATTGTTTATAAATAAAAAAATATCACCAGGAGAAGGAAGATATCAAGCTAATTTTAACACATATATATATGGAAAAAAAATTATATATATTTCATCACATTATGCTAATCTCCACAATTACCATGATTGTTGTAAGATTCTTCATCTTACGATGAAGAATCTTACCTTTTACGATATCTATACCTTTGGAGTTACGCTCCCTAAAATTATTTTTAAGACGAAATGCTATCTGGCTTATCCCAAGTAAGCTAATTCCAATAACTGAAAGCATTATAAATTTACCAATAATGTTCCATCGCGAAAATATTAAAACGATCGTTTAGGAATACAGGAAAATATTTCATATTGGGTCCCCCCCCCCCCCCCTGGTTACGAAAAGTACAAAAAAATTAAAGAAGGATATAATGTGTTAACAGTTTAGATTAGGTCTGTAAAACAACATGATATAAATTATTTTAAAAACAATAAAAATACGAAAGAGAGAAATTCGGCAGATTTATAGCAAAACAAGCGAGTGAAATTGCGTTAGATCCAATGAACCAGAGTTTGCTTAGAAAAACGCGAGAATTAGTCCACAGTGGAGTTATGTAATGAAATCGAAGACTCGGGAATGCGTTTACCATTCAAAAAAACGGGGTTAAAGACCTCTCGCGAAAGCGGACTCTGAAAATTGAGAGAATTATATTATAATAATCCTAAAACTGGATACTCAGAATCAATGATTTAGTTCGAAAAAGCCGGTTATCTTCTAAGATAGTTAAGGACTGGTTAGATCATCTAAACGTTTACAACATTGCATTAAACCGAAAGACAGAAATTTTCAACGAGACGGAGTGATAGTTCTCTAGTGTTGATTGATCAATGGCAAGCTGATTGAGGTAGACATGCAAAAATATAAAGCTCAGAATAAAAATATAATACATATTATATATTTATAGATATATTCAGCAAGTTTGCATAGGCTGTTCCAATTTATAAAGAAAACGAGTAATGAAATAGCGGAAGGTTTGAAAAGATTCCTTAATTAAAGACAGAGCCCGAAGAAAAAGACATACGGATAAAGGTCTTAATTTAATAAAACAAACCGAACTCAAGAACACTTTTAAGAAGCATGAAATACAGGGTTCGCTCCTGTAGATGTAACTCCATCGCAAGTAGTAGAAAAATTTAACAGGATATCAAAATTAAAATGTGGCAAATATTTTACTGAAAACAATATGAAAAATGGAATTGATAAACTTCCATATTTAGCTAAAAATTATAATATAAGCTATCACAGAAGTATTAAAATAAATTAAGCACTATAACACTTCAAAGAATAAAAATAAATTAGGTATAAAAATTTATTTCCTCCTGCCAAGTCTAAATTTAGAAAACCAAAATTTTTCAACAAATAGAAAACAGAGTTAGGATGGAGTAGAAAATATAAAATTTTAGGAATGTAGATGTATATAATTTTGGATATTACGAAACAGATATTTATTTAATTTTATTATATCCTTTTAAAATACAAAATAAATTAAGGATATGGAATAAGGAAGAAATTATTGGTTTAGTTTTTATGAGCAAAAATGACGAAAAAAATGAAAGGCGATAATATATGAAAGTTGAAAAAATATTTAATCGAACTCAGACGATGC
Source organism: Trachelipus rathkii (assembly GCA_015478945.1). Taxonomy (NCBI): domain Eukaryota; kingdom Metazoa; phylum Arthropoda; class Malacostraca; order Isopoda; family Trachelipodidae; genus Trachelipus; species Trachelipus rathkii. The sequence goes on along the minus strand of JABUQX010059018.1, from coordinate 6,726 downwards.
TGATTTAAAATTTTATGAACCCAAGTCAATGGCCGATTAAAAAATAGAGTTTACAGAAGTTAAGAAACGTGAAACGGCTTAGGAAACAAATATCCTATGTAAAACAGAACTTTGATTGTAGATTTGGATCCTGTTCATTTTTCTTTTCTGTTTTTCTGTTTCTGTTTCTGTTTCTGTTTTCTGTTTCTGTTTTTGTTTCTGTTTTCTGTTTCTGTTTCTGTTACTGTTTTTTCTCTATAATAAATGGCATTATGTTAAATACAAAAATAAGAATCTGATCCTTATAAGAGTATCCAAGTATAAAAGAAACTTCAGAAAAGTTTAAATGAGAAATTAGATGAACAAGATATCAAACATAAAAATATTTTAACTACTACAACCGTTAATTGAACCGATTAAGATATAACTATGCATCAAAAAAGCAAAATTACTTCAAAGTCAATCAGCGAGACCTGCTATAACTACGAGTAGAACCCTTTTAGCTATTGAAGATGTATCAGCATCACCTAGTACTCCTGGATATGATTTAGGAAAAATATCAGAAAAATATTTGAAAGAATATTTTCTTATTGGTAAGTATGACAACGCCATTCGTTTAAAGGGAATGTGAGGAAGTGTAAGATATTAAACTTGCGGTAATAAAATAGTTAGAATTGTTAGTTGATATAAGTTTAAGTTATTGAATGGCCATCGAATATACTGATCACTGAAGGTTTATGGAAAGCTTCTACACTTGAAAAAAACCTGGAAAGTTTCCACGCTAAATGATATAATAATTTACATATAGAAAATAATGCTTCAAACTAAGGCGTTTTTAAGGGATGGTGGAACTAATATTAAAGCGAATAGGGGTAAATAAATATTAATTTGTTTATTAAACCAAAATAATATATATCGATATAAATAACACTCATATATAAAATCAGAATTAGGTCAGAAAGTAAGAACACCATGAAGAAACAGTATTGGAGATACTCCTCGAGTAGATATTCTCACAGGAAATGAAATTTCAAGCACGGGATTTAAATTTTTACCGTTCAGATCCTAGATGAGCTTTTTAATGAAACATAGATACTATATTTGTCAGAAATTAAAAAGTCGGGTAATACTAACGTTTTTAATGAGTTACAAGCTATTAATGGTGAACTGTTAAGATTAGGTATATTTGATAAAGCTATAAGTTAGAAGATATATAGATATTTAATTAAAGGATGGAGCATTGTGTTATCTAAGTTAATTACATCCGATTTCAAATAATAATTTTTGTACCCTTTTCTTTAAATTTAAATAAGGATTAATAACACATGAATAGCGTTATTAACATATCATGATACCTGGTATCATTCAGGTACCGAAAATCGATGAATCAAAATATAAATTCGTATATGAATAGTAGGTAAATATTTGAAATAATATTTCCAACAGGTGCTTATGAGATTCAAATGATTAATGATTACATTCAAAAACAACTTGATAAAAATAAACATTCAGAAGCATTCAACATTAAAGCGAACAATATCACTATGAAATGTATTATTCATATTGAGAAGTCTAATTTTAAAATAAACTTTAATCATAATCAGTCATTGAATAAACTTTTAGGATTTAGATGGGGTATCATTGAAGGAATCGGTGAACATGAAGGTAAAAATATTGTTGATATTTTATCAGTAAATTCTATTTTAGTTAATTGTGATATTATAGAAGGTCCATATCTTTATGGAGGTAGCAAGAACTAGTTTTGTATATCGTTTTTTCTGATGTTCCCCTGCGTTATAAATGAAATGAAAAAAACCTAATACAGTAGTATATCTGTCGCTTACAATTCTAATTATTAATTCAATTATATTTGGCTTACCGACAAAATCATAAACCATTTAAATTTTCGAGGAGAAGAAATAACTATTCGATTTCATTTAAAATCAACATAAACTGTTTTTTTTCTCTCATAATAAATGGAGTAAAATTTAAATTGGAAGGAATCTATATAACGAATGACTCTATTAAAAGATTTGAATATCGAGACTATATGAACCTTTACAAAAACTAATTTAAATAAATCGCTGATATAAGAATATCAGTTCAAAATCAAGATGAATTTTTACTACCTTCTAGAAGTTATATTTATATCGAAGGGTCTTTAAAAAAGAATGACGGATTGATATTTGAGAAGGATCAGCCTGGAACTGGAACTGGGGCAGGAAAAGAATTATACATAAATTTCATTAACAGGCGGAATATGTTTTATTTTCAAAAGTTGATCTACCAACTTGGAAATAAAAATATGGAAGAATATCCAAATCCTTGACAAGCATCAACTATGAAAGGACTCTTAACATACCCTATGAATTATTCAGAAAGGATGAAATTTATGTGGGTTCCTGATAAATGGGAAAAAATATTGTTCAAAATTATAATGACTCCTGGTTATATGGAGAGACCCAATTACTTATTAAAAAACTCATCCGGATTTTAGCGTAGCTATTCCTTTAAATCATATTTAAAGGAATGTAATTCGGATTTTGCGAAAATTATGATAAAGTAATTTATGGAATAAAACAATCAGTTCAACTCTAAGAGAAAAGATATGATAATGATGTTATATTAAAATCCTCAGATAAAAACGATGATGGCATTTATAAAGTTCCAGATGGTAAAGTTATTTTATCGAAAATAACTTGGAGAATTCTATATGTTGACCCTTACCAGTAAATATATGAATAAAATTAAAGTAATGATGTTTCTGAACAAAATGTTTTAAATGTTAGTTTCTTAAACAGACAGTGTGAATCTGTAGAGGTAAATCAAGGACAAAAACAATTCGATTGGATATTAAATGTTACAACCGGATCAGAGAAACCGAGATTTATAATTTTAGCATTTCAAGAAAGCAAAGACGATAATCAAATTATGAATCCAGCTATATTTGATCATTGTAGTATATAGTGAAAGATATCCAGAAATGGATCTTCAGCTTGATTTTAATGAAAATTATTATACTACCGCTTATAAAATGTTTTCAGATTATTTTAATCATGTACTTCATAAAGAAAATTGTTCTATTACTTTAACAGAATACCGGAACTTGTATCCACTGCTAGTATTTGATGTAAGTAGACAATCTGAAAAATTAAAAAACTCAGTCACTGATATCAAAATACGAGCAACTTTTAAGTCGCGATAGTGATGGTATAATGAAAGTGAGCGAACATTCGACGGGCAGAAAGAGTCCTATACCATTTGTACCCACATGCACAATCACATCTGAATCAACATTTGTAGAATCAATCTCTCTATCTATCCTATCCACGATATCACTCACTCTGGCACCTGGATAACATACTCTCATCGTTTCTTTTTAATTCTTTTGAAAAGTTCCTATCTAGGTTCGTGTCATAGAGTCTTCCAATTCAATGTATCAGTCTTCCCTTTAGAAAACTCAAATTACCATTGGCACTCTCTGATCCCTCCCCATCTGGAAGACAGTCGAACTGTTACTGCAGGTCAATCTGACTTACTTTCGAGATCCTCATCTTTAATTAATTATTTCTAATTCCCCACAACTCTATATTCATCTGCAGACCTATTATACACTACTTTATCCTTTTCCCTCATCTTCCTGCCTAGGTGAATCATTTTCTGTATAACCTAAGGCCCGCTCCCTCCTCGCCTCGACATCCCTACCAACATTTTTTCCTAACACTTCCCTCTTTCTCAACTCAAATACTTCTTCTTTCAATCCATGCATATCTTCACTCAGTCTTGCAATCTCCTTCCTTAAAAACACATTCTCTGCATTCAAACCAAACAGGGAGCTCATCACACATATTCACCTCTCACAGTTCCACAGTTATCACACAGAGCATACATACCTTAAATTATTATTATTCTTTACTAACTTTTACCTATTATTTTACCAACTAAAGTTTAAATATCACTAAAGGCTAAAAAGAAATAAACTAATCTCTTTAAATATGGTTAAAATTAACAATGCCTAAATTTTTAGCTGTAGCCTAGGCCGGGATATATAAAGTTATAAGGTAGGCTTAACTGTAGTTTGTGTGACTGGAAAACCTAATTTAATTTAAATTTCACTAAATTAAAGAAATTAATAAAGACGTATTTAAATACAAAGTCTATTTAAGCAATCCAATAAACCAGACACAGAAAACAGTAAATCTCTTACCTATTGTTAGCCTAGGGTTAGGCTATCAAAATTTAAATTATCACAAAATTAATATAACAATTGTATTGACTGTAGTTATATACACAACAGTAGTGTAATTAGATACACACACTAATTTTTTTACTAAATTCACTTTCAAATACACAAACTTATATTAGTAAAATTGAGAGCAAAAATAACACGACCTAATCACTGGTCACTGAACTAGACACATGACACTTAAGATATTAAGATTTATTATGTCTTTTACAGAGCAAATTTTTGGACTATATGTCAAATAGTAGTCAAATATTCATACAATTTGAAGCACGCTTTCATAATGCTTTAAAAAAATATGTAAAGTTTGTAATAGAATTAGTATTCATCAGAGCTGGGCGCGCCTATATTTTTTGAGTGCGCCTGCGCCTATGCGCCTATCCCCCGGACCTAAGTGCGTTTAGCGCTATGCGCCTATATTTTTGGTCACATCAATGCGCCTAGCGCTTATGCGCCTTTGCGCCTGCCCTTTGCGCCTACGACTTTTCGCCAGCTGGTGGATGTTCGCCTAAATTTATTGCAAAGTAAACTTTAGTGCGACTAATAAAAGCATGCTTTTATATAAGGAAGGAAAAACACACATTAATTTTTGTAATTAACACACCGTAACCTAATATCTAAACGTCTTTTCCTCCTCCAGTTTCGTGATTCCATGTTTTTGCCCTCCCCCAGGGGTTCAGCTCGAGCGCTGCAAGAAGTTGAAAATCTTCAGAGCCATAGTTGCCAATTTATTTGTAGTTAAGACTTACCTGAACCAGTATACAATATTATGTATATATATATATAATATAATATATATATATATATATATATATTATATATATATTATATATATATATTATATAATATATATATATATAATATATATAATATATATATATTCTATTAATATATATAGTAATGTTATATATATATATATTATATATATATAATATTATTAATATATATATAAATATTAGTTAATATTATAATGATATATATATTTATATATATTTATATATGATATATGTCTATATATATAGGGTGTTTTCACACTGGTTTTTTAGCAATGATACAAGTTGCCAAGCTCCTAATTTCTAACTTTAATGGTAAAAAAAATGCTTCGTTCCTGTTCTATAGTAGGCGCGGCTATAAAGGAGCACAGAATTGGCTGTTGCGCCTTTGCTTAGTCACGCCTTTTTTAAAAAAATTGTTGCGCCTAGCAGCCTTTGCGCGCTACGAAGTTGAGTAGTGCGGCCATAGGCGAATATGCGCAGTGAGGCGCAACTTGGGTGGCCGCAACGCCGCAGCTCTGGTATTCATCTAATTGATGTATATCTGCTCTAGATATGCTATGTTTAATCATATTCTTAACTACTGTTTAAAGTTATGCACTGTTTTTTTGGTTGCTTTGTAAACATATATCATGGCTATTTTATTCGAAAAAATCTTTAATTTTCTAGGCAGTATCATGGTGAAAGAGCGACATCAAAGGGATATTCATGAGACATGTGGAGTAATTGATTTTTTTGAATAAGTGACCTTGATTGCGTGTCTAAAATCAAGGATTAAATTTTGTTCAAGCCAGAGAAGGCACCCTAGGATAAAGAATGGCATTATTATTAATGGAACTCATTTGTATATTAATTATTTTAACCTGCTTTGTTTTGCTTTTTAATTTTATTTTACCCCATTCTAAATGTAAACTATGTTACGATACAAGAATTAAAGACTAAAGACTAATCTTATCTATCTATCTATCTATTCTATCTATCTATCTATCTATCTATCTATCTATCTATCTATCTATCTTATCTATTATCTATCTATCTATCTATCTATCTATCTATCTATCTAATTATCATCTATCTATCTATCTATCTATCTATCTGTTCTATCATACTATATAATATATAAATAATATAATGATATATATATTAATATATATATATATATATATAGTATATAATATATATATTTATATATATATATATATTATATATAATATATATATATATATATATATATATATATATATATATAGTATATATATAATTATATAATATATAGTATATATATATGGAGGATTTGAATTTGCTAGCATTTTCTTTATTATTATGGCTTGTCTTTCCCTTGCTTTATTTATTTGCTACACTATTTATTAATTGTTCTTTCCATAAGATTGTCTGCATTACTTTAACACAACTAAAACAATATCATATTGGATCTTATTCTTTTTTATTACTGAATGCATTCTAAATTGCTATTAAAACTTAAAATTTTCCTAGGCATTATCTTTAGCAAATTAGTTGTAAATTTCGAAAAGTAGATTTACATTGTTTAATGAATGCTCACACTAATAAAATTTTAAGATTTAATACTATATAATTGTGGATTTGTCTTTTTCAAGAAGTGAATAAACGACATTGCAATGCGTTTCAGCATTTAAACCATGCGAACTAAGTAAATATATATGACATACACATTAAAGGGAAGTTATTTATTTACTTGGTTACTATAAATGG
>JABUQX010059017.1:30000-41620 GCA_015478945.1 Trachelipus rathkii | reverse complement strand
CAAAAAGATAGTATGCCATGTACGGAAATAAATGAACAAACAAACTTGGTTACAAGTTACAACCGCTAATTTTAATTATGAAAAAAAAAATGTTGAAAATCATTTGGTTGTGAACTTATAAATCAAAGTAAAAAAATTATAAGTTAAATCAGTTGTCAACTATAATTTTAAATCAGCAACTATAATTCAATTTACAACTTACACAAAACAAAAACTTAAGACTTCCAAAAATACATAATTGAAAATATATTTTTCCAAAACCCATTTCTAAAACATATTCGGCAAAAATATATCAATATTTAACATAAATTAGGCACAAGTCTAAATTAGGAGGCGTTTTTCATATCAATAATTGAAAATGCCCTATAAGCTGAAGAAATTCTCCGAATATTTATATATTCTAACAATTATTTAAAACAATTCTTCTTTCAAACTTACGTTAGGATAGCTTAGGTTTGGTTAGGTTATGTTACCTTACGTGATAGTTCTTCATTATGTCAGGTTTATCTGTATTTTAAATTTACGCCTCTTTATTTAGACTTGTACCATAAATTTATCCAAAACAGGCTACTAAAATCAACATGATAAATAAACCACCTTCAGAAATCTCATAAGATTCAATTTTAAAACCTTAAAGCAGAAATCAAATTAGAAAGATTGCCTAGACGAGCATGATAATGTTCTGGACATCTATTTAGAGAACTAGATGAACACACAGCTGAACTCCTTGGCAATCTAGAATAATATATATACATATATATATATATATAGCTATATATCGGTATATATATATATATATATATATATATATATATATATATATATATATATATATATATATATATATATATATATATATATATATATATATATATATATATATATATATATATATATATATATATATATATACCTTATGTTTGAGTCTGTTTTTTTTTTCCGCCTTTTAAGCGCGGATTCCCTCTCAGTTATGGGTTCGAGTTCTCGTTCGGCCACGTGAACGGACACAAAAAATTTGTCGTTAGTAGGAGATTTTCTGCAATATTTACGTATTGCAGTTTACGGCATAGTGTATTACACTAATCTCAATACACACACATCACAACCATAGCCAACACATACAACAGAACAGTCTATTCACAAACAAATCACTCTTCTCATGCTTCTCGCATTGGAAAAGCCGCGTACTAGGATGCGAACCCACGCCTTACGGTGGCAAGCATTCCGACTACGTCGCTCTGAAGCAGGGCTTGCTATCGGGCCTAAATATTCCTGCACTTTCCACTTGGTCAGAAACCATACAAATACTTTCCCTGACCAATTTCCGATCTCGGGATTGAGGTTATGTGGTGAGAATGACATATATATATATATATATATATATATATATATATATATATATATATATATATATAGTATATATATATCTATATATATAGTATATATATATATATATATATATATATATATATATAATAATAATAATAATAATAATAATAATAATAATAATAATAATAATAATAATAATAAATGAACATGAGATACTATAAATTAAACTTAACAAGATTTATCTAAATACAATTTTTCAATCACATGCTTTCGATGTTTTTAATAGGGAAACAATTCTTATTAATAATTTAATAATGTATTTCGTGTTGTCGCTTTAATGGTAGAATGTTTTCTGCATTTAAATATATATATATCTAGTTATATATCTATATTCATATATATATATATATATATATATATATATATATATATATATATATATATATATATATATATATATATATATATATTTATATATATATAGTTATATATATATATATATATATATATATATATATATATATATATATATATATATATATGTGTCAGTGATCATAAACATCTCAGAGTAATATTTGGAAGTGAGATAATAATGTGTGCCATATACTAGTGATGGGTAAATGCCCGCACTTAAGAATTGGGCAAAATGCCCTGCATTTATCTGGGCATTTGTCCAATTTGGGCATTTTAGAGCATTTATGCTTTTATTATATATATATATATATATATAGTTAATTAAAAATATATATATATATATATATATATATATATATATATATATATATATATATATATATATATATATATATATATATATATATATATATATATATATATATAGTTGTCTCTCGTAGAACGCAGGGGTTAGGTTCCTGACCCCCCGCGTTATAGGCGACATCGCGTATAACTTTAACCCCCTGAAAAATCATTAATTTTAAAATTTTTACCTTTGTATAAGGTGAATAAAATATCAGCAGTATTTTATTTATCCTTAATAATTGAATAAATTTGTACATATAATGTTATTTACAGTATAGTATATAAACATATTTTATTGACTAGTTAATTAGTAGGATATTTATTACATTACAGTACAGTACTGTACACATCTTAAATTGAACAAAAAAAAGTTTTTTTAAATGAAAAAAATATACAATGTATAAACCTTTATAAATTTGGAGATAATATTTTTTTATATTTAATTGAATAGTCTAAGTATTGTAATATAAAATTTTAAAGTTAATCCAATTGCGCACAAAAATATTTTCTTTCAAAGTGTAAATGAAGTTGAAGGAGTTGGAGATGAAGGCGGTTCCGAATCTGTAGATTGCATAGGCTGCTTTTTTGAGAAATACATCGTTATCGGCAATTGACGCTTTTGCCTTTTTAGCTCACCAAATATTTCTTCATATGGTTTTAAATCATTTTTCAATTTCTCTTTTAATTTTGAGACTGCATTCCATTGAAGGATCTTTGACGATAATGAAATTATTTAACTGTTTTGTCATACGAAACACAGTTCACCTAATGTATTTAAATCCCAATCATTTACTACAGCATTTTTTTCATCGTCATCTTCAGTATCAGAAACTGAATTAACAAGTTCAGCTAACACATCATTCGTTAATGTCTCCTTATTCCCTTCAATTATTTCTTAAATTTCTTTTTGGTGGAGGCCGTCAAATCCATCACCACCAACGTGATGAGCAATTGCAACAATGTTTGCAACTTCATCTTCTGCAGTTGAAAATCCTTGAAAATCTGTAACGCATTCACTCCATAAATTTTTCCAGCAAGCGTTAACCGAGTGTGGTTTAATTTGATCAATTGCCTCCTTAACATAATTTACACAGTCTGCAATATTTAAAGATTTCCTCCAGTTCATGACGTTTGCATTCGAATCCTCATCAAGAAAATTACAAATCCGTGTGAATGTTATCTTTATGTAATTAGCTTTGAAACATCGATTCACTCCTTGATCTAAAGCTATTGAAGTATTAGCTGGAACAAATACAACTTCAACATTCTCATTGGCAGTTTTAAGCCCTTCTGGATGACCGCCATCATTGTCAAGTATTAACAACCCTTTAAATGGCATTCCTTTATTTTCAAGGTAACTCTTGACTTCTGAAACCAGTCTTTAAATAAATCAACTGTGACCCAAGCCTTTTTATTGGACTGCCAGAAGACTGGCAATAGATTTTTGTTTTTTCCTATCATACAAAGTAGGTTTGCTGACTTATGAAGGAAGCCAGGCTTTATTAAGTGGCCAGCTGCATTGCAGCAAAATAATATTGTCACGCGATCCTTTGCTGCTTTGAAGCCTGGGCCTCGCTTTTCATTTTTAGAAATGTAAGTGCGATCTGGCATTTTTTTTCCAGAGAAGCCCAGTTTCATCAGCATTGAAAACTTGTTCAGGCAGTTACCCTTTATCTTCATTTATTTTCATAAATTCATCTGGAAAAGTTCTTGCTGCTTCATTATCTGCGGACGTCGATTCTCCTGTCGTACGAATATTTTTTAAAGCAAAAACGCTTTTTGAAATTATCAAGCCAACCCTGGCTAAATTTATACTTTGTCATTTCGATTTTTAAACTTATCATATAGAGTAGAGGCCTTTGTTCTTAACGTTATTCCGTCGCAAGGCACTCGTTTTTGATTCATGTCTTCGAGCCAGATATTAATGCCTGTTCAGTTTTAACCAACGTATCATCTCGCAGATGGCTTGTCATTTTAGATGCACTTAAAGATCTTCCTAGTATGACTGCGTTCTTAATTCTTTTTCTTTGTTTTTAATTGTTCGAATTGTCGATTCATTTCTCCCGTATTTACATGAAACAGTTGTTATAGAAGAGCCAGCTCTAATTAAATTAAAATTTTTATTTCCTCTTCCAGTGATATGCCAATCTATGCTTTTTTTTAGAATTTGGTTGTGGTATGTTTCGTTTCTCAGCTATGATAAAAAATATTTATAAAATACTGTACACACTGTATAAAATTTGTTAATATTTCAGCGAGAGAAGCATATACAAACGCTATCAATGCGAGTGCAACGAGTTACAGTAAAAGCCTATTGCCAGCAGAGGATCCTTGTGGACTCTAAAGTTATTCGTTTTCTTTTCATTTTAACTGTATGACTAATGAATTACAATTTTAATTTTATTTTTGCAATTTTAATTTTAATTTTTATTATCTTTTTAACATATGTTTGTATTACAGAATTTTAATTTTATTTTTGTAATTTTAATTTTTCTTTTTATCTTTTTACCAACCGCAGTATAGCAAGCCAGCGTTCTATAAGACCGCGTTCTACGAGGGACGACTGTGTATATATATATATATATATATATATATATATATATATATATATATCGTATATGTCTAAATTTATATATATATATATATATATATATATATATATATATATATATATATATATATATATATATATATATATATTTATATATATATATATATATATATATATATATATATATATATATATATATATATATATATATATATATATATATATATATATATATATATATATATATATATATATATATATATATATAAAAGTTATTATTATATTATATATATATATATATATGCGAAAAATAAGATAACTATTCTTTTGAATGTTTTAAATGCTGTCAATTAATTAATTAATCAACTTTGCTGATAATTTTATAAATGCCCAGTTTTTGGGCAGGCATTTATGAAATGGGCAAATGCCTGGACAAATGCCCATTTTATAAATGCCTGCCCACTGGGCATTTGCCCAGCGTACTTCACTATCACGTCTGTATTACTTTTTGTAAGAGGTCTGACTTTCATACCCTAATATACACTTTTATAAATGTCCGTTAAAGTAATGTCAAGCCTGTTGTTGAGGCATTTTAAACTGTTAAAAAAGCTTTTTAAGTTAACCAATGAGAAGAGGTGAATTTGAATGTGTCAAGATGCGAGGCCCTCACCTTGAGGCACTGGCATCGAGTCGGGATTCTATTGAGAACCTCGGCGAAGAGAGGTAGGCACTACAGAGTGTCATTTATAATAATTCAATAATTGTGTATTCCATTATAAATAATTCTTTGTGGTATATTAAATTTATTAATTACCTTCATTGCCCAATTGGCAAAGAACTATTAACTATTCCATTTAAATTACGTGTAAAATAAAACAATAGAGAAAATCCCACTTTCAATATCCCAAAGTAATTATAATTTGGCATGAGTTATCTCTGTTGCATATATATGGCACAACCAGCGGTCTGCTCAACATATGGTTGTTAGAGAATAATAGACGAACCTCGTAATAAAATTACGTGAGAACTCTGTGGTAATAATGGATGTTGTCAATACTGGCCCTTGCGAAAATCAAACTTGCATTAAGGACGAAGAAAACCCCCACCACAGAGAAATAAAACAAGAGAAATCTTGGTAAAGAATTTTCATCATGTACTTAAGCCAAGATTTGGACATTGCCGAGGGAACCAACGATCAACTCGATATATTTTTTGATGAAGAAGAAATACTATCAGGAAAAATACCAATACCAGGCTAGGCAATTGAAGGATGCATCTACTGTATTTTGTTCAGAAGAATCTAACCATTGATTGTGATAAGGATGAAGATATTATTAGATAGGTCTAGAATAATATTAATAATATTATTATTATTTATTATTATTATTATTATTATTATTATTATTATTATTATTATTATTATTATTATTATTATTATTATTATTATTATTATTATTATTATTATTATTATTATTATTATTATTATTATTATTATTATTATTATTATTATTATTCCCTTCCTTGAATAGGGGCTCTGGCCGTGAGTGATAGTGACATTTGTTATATATATATATATATATATATATATATATATATATATATATATATATATATATATATATATATATATATATATATATATATATATATATATATATATATATATATATAGGGTCTATCCATTTTTTCCGTACCGCTGATGGCCGCTCGATAATTTTTGAAAACTTTTATATTTTGCATGGCGTTAATGTTATCCCTGGAAAGTTCAAAACCACCATTCGTTTTTGTAGATTTACTCTGGTTGTAACAGGGTGAGCCAAAATGTTTGACCAGGTGGAGCAAAATTTATCACTTAATAGAGGTAACATTTTAAGTCATATCTCCATATTGGTAATTCTTATACCAAATTTCATAGAGAGTGATTTGTTAGGGATACTTTAAGGTACATTTGGCCTTTCCTGTTTTTTTGGGGGAAAATAATATTTCACCATGAAAATGAATCCGAAAAATTGTGTTAAAAATCGAAGAAATTTCCATTTTCGTGGGTGTATTATTAAAAGAAGGAAATAATTTAACGATATAAAATTTTGTGTGATGATACATACTAAAGTAGGGTTTAACTTAAATCTTATTTGAAGTTTGGTAAATATTTTTAAAAAAATTTACAGGGTGTCCAAAAATCAATTTTTCGGAAAATCGGTAACTTTGAACCTTAATATCTCTGATGGGGTAAGTGCTAAAAATCTGAAATTTTCACACATTATACTACTACCATAGATGTTCCTTCACCTGCAATATTGACTTTGGTATTTGCTTGTTTTAAGAAATACAGCCATTCAAAAATGCCAAAAAAAAAAAATTTAAGTTGTGTTATGATAGTTATTATTATAGTTATTATAGTTCAAGACAATACATAGACAAATGAAATAGTGTGGCATCAAGGAGAAATGAAAACAATGTTAAAAAAATTTAATTTTAAGGTTAATATACATAAGAATGTACCATTATATCTACTGTAAATGACAAAATTAACTCAATAACTTTTAAAAAGTTGATATATATATATATATATATATATATATATATATATATATATATATATATATATATATATATATATATATATATATATATATATATATATATATATATATATATATATATATATATATATATATATATATATATATATATAAATATATATATATATATATATATATATATATATATATATATATATATATATATATATATATATATATATATATATATATATATATATATATATATATATATATATATATATATATATATATATATATATATTACTCATCAATATTTTCAATGGTTGAAAATTTGGCAAATCTCAAAAGTCACCATTATATTTCTAAAATTCAATCGAAATTTTTGAAAGAAAAGAAAGAAAAACTTTCTGAAAATGAATGCATAATCTTGGCTGATTTTGCCGAGAACTACACGTACGTAGTCCAAGACGAATTTCAAGGGTATCATTGGGTCAATGACCAAGCTACTTTGCACCCATTTGTTCTATATTTTAGAGATGAAAATAGTAAATTAAGAAGTCACTCTCTTTGTGCTTTAAGTAACTACTTAGAGCACAACACATCAGTTGTTCACGTCTTCCAAACATATGTAGTAAAATATATTAAACATAATTTGCCTAAAGTTGAAAAGCTAGTATATTTTTCAGATGGAAGTGGTAGCCAGTATAAGAATAAAAAAAATTTTGTTAACATTTGCCATCACCAAAAAGATTTCGCATTAAAAGCTGAATGGCATTTCTTTGCATCTTGCCACGGGAAAAATGCCTGTGATGGGGTTGGAGGAACAACAAAGCGCGAATTAAGCAAAGTCAGCTTACAAAGAACAACAACACACCAAATTCTTAATATTGACCAAATATATTCATTCTGCAAAGAGAAAATAAGAGGAATAACTTATTTTCTCGTAAAAGAAGAAGAAATTCATGAACACATTGAAAGACTTAAAACGAGATATGAAAATTGTTTGAGAATTAAGGGAACAAGAAACTTTCAAAAATTCTTTCCACTTTCAGAGAACATAATTAGGTGCTATCCAACCTCAAAAACTGACGTTTACGAAGACCACTGTGTCAGCAAAATTGTTTCATTAAGTGTAGAGATAAATGACACAGTAGCTTGCGTATATGATTTGACCAATGGTGGATTGGAAAGGTAGAAGAAATAAGTGTGGAGAACGATGATGTTTACATATATTTTTATCATCCTTCCGGACCCAGAACTTCATTCAAGATGTCAGATTGCGATCGGGTATGGATCCCAATGAAAAATATTTTACGAAAACTTTCTGGGCTTGAAATAAAAATGTCATTAACAGGCAGAAATTACAACATCTCAAACAAAGTTTCCGAAGAAATCTCTCTTCTTCTGAACAATCACAGATACAGCGCAAAGTAAATATATATATATATATATATATATATATATATATATATATATATATATATATATATATATATATATATATATATATATATATATATATATATATATATATATATATATATATATATATATATATATATATATATATATATATATATATATAAATATATATATATATATATATATATATATATATATATATATATATATATATATATATATATATATATATATATATATATATATATATTATATATATATATAAAGTTATATATAAATATATACCGATATATAAAGCCACTAGCGTAAGAAACTGTAGATTTCTAAAGGTTTTTTTATGTTTTATTTATATTTTTTTTTTTATATATATATATATATTATATATATATATATATATATATATATATATATATATATATATATATATATATATATATATATATATATATATAAATTTTTTTAAAATTTATTTATTTTTTTTGTCATTTACAGTAGATATAATGGTACATTCTTATGTATATTAACCTTAAAATTAAATTTTTTTAACATTGTTTTCATTTCTCCTTGATGCCACACTATTTCATTTGTCTATGTATTGTCTTGAACTATAATAACTATAATAATAGCTATCATAACACAACTTAAAAGTTATTTTGGAAAATTGATTTGCTGTATTTCTTAAAACAAGCAAATACCAAAGTCAATATTGCAGGTGAAGGAACATCTATGGTAGTAGTATAATGTGTGAAAATTTCAGATTTTTAGCACTTACCCCATCAGAGATATTAAGGTTCAAAGTTACCGATTTTCCGAAAAATTGATTTTTGGACACCCTGTAAATTTTTTTAAAAATATTTACCAAACTTCAAATAAGATTTAAGTTAAACCCTACTTTAGTATGTATCATCACACAAAATTTTATATCGTTAAATTATTTCCTTCTTTTAATAATACACCCACGAAAATGGAAATTTCTTCGATTTTTAACACAATTTTTCGGATTCATTTTCATGGTGAAATATTATTTTCCCAAAAAAAAACAGGAAAGGCCAAATGTACCTTAAAGTATCCCTAACAAATCACTCTCTATGAAATTTGGTATAAGAATTACCAATATGGAGATATGACTTAAAATGTTACCTCTATTAAGTGATAAATTTTGCTCCACCTGGTCAAACATTTTGGCTCACCCTGTTACAACCAGAGTAAATCTACAAAAACGAATGGTGGTTCTGAACTTTCCAGGGATAACATTAACGCCATGCAAAATATAAAAGTTTTCAAAAATTATCGAGCGGCCAACTTCCATTATTTTGGTACGCAAAAAATGGATAGACCCTATATATATATATATATATATATATATATATATATATATATATATATATATATATATATATATATATATATAATATATATATATATATATATATATATATATATATATATATATATATATATGAGAGAGAGATATATATAGAGAGAAAAATAATTAATAAAAATAATAATAATAATAATAATAATAATAATAATAATAATAATAATAATAATAATAATAATAATAATAATAATAATAATAATAATAATAATAATAAAACCCAAAACACGTGTGCTATGTAAACTACTATAGATATAAAAAATTATTTCCGATTGTCGGGAAGATCAATACCACAAATAGTTCTAACCATAAACCTATTCTACCACAATGACAAAGAACCTAATTTTCATTTTTAAATGATAGGTACAACTTGAAATTTAACAGAAAACCAAAATCGAGAGAGAGAGAATGGTCGGTAATCATTATTATTAAGAATCTATGATAATATACCAAATATTTATTATACCAGAACAAAATAATAATAAATTTAATTTTGATTCCACTCCCCCCCCCTAGAAACAATGTTGCCCATGATTTATGGTCCACCGACTAATATATTCATAGCCACTTGTAGCCACTGAGCATGGGGTTACCCACCTCTAAAATTGTACTAAGATATTATATTCGTGCACTGATAATCTACTTTTGATGGATTTTTTTTTTTTTTTTTTTAGAAAATTGAATATAAAAGAGAAATTTCACATGCAAATATTCAATTCCAAGAATATATTAAACACTGAAGAAGATAATGTCATAAAATATGAATATATAATAAACTTAAACTTGATAATATGTATAACACCAATTCCAGAAAATTTGGCCCAAATATTTTTTATTTCCGGGTTGGTAACCTACTTTTTACCCCCTCCAACGGAGATATATACCATCAGGCACAGTCATGGTTCTGTAAGGAACTACGTTTCTCACACCCCAAAACCAAAAAAAAACACAAAACCCACCTATATTACAAAAGCATTGATTTGGTCCAAATATGTAGAGGGGTAGGTTTTCTACATATTAGAATAAAATTTCCGGACCTGGAAATTGAACATTTAGCGGATGTGAAATTTTTTACATTCACGGATATCAGAATCCGAACATCTTATCAAGCGATATTTAAATTTTACCAGCAGTGTCTTTAAAAATTTTGCGAATTTCCGCGACTGCACCTTCTACAAATATTTCACCCTTTCTCTGCAGTATCTGTGGGGTCTCATTGTGCAGGACTTCCATAGCGAAATTATAAGGAAATTTCCAAAAGGTGAAATCTGGCCATAACTTTTTTTAATTTCCATTCGATCTGACAAAAAGGCATAATTGGACGAGTACAAAAACATTGAATTCGAGCGGTTTTTTTTTTGGTTTTTTTTTGTACCTCTAACAGTTTATTTAAAGTTTCTGTCATATACAACATTTATTAAACCTCACAAACTTTTTTTTTATATAGCTACTTTAAAAATAAAATTTTATAAATTGTTTTTCATATTAGCCTATTTAATTAATTGAACATTTTAAAATGGGATTTCAGTTTAACCTTCGTTCAAAAATGTCACGAAAATTATATAAAACTTTGTTCAAATTGAAATTATCGTAATGTCATATATTTAGTGACCTGATATATATATATATATATATATTATTATATATATATATATA
>JABUQX010059017.1:17500-22500 GCA_015478945.1 Trachelipus rathkii | reverse complement strand
ATTATTATTATTATTACTTATTATTATTATGTATTATATTATTTAATATAACGAAACAAATTTATTCATCAAAATTATAAGTACAAAGCTTAATAATTCTTTTTGCTATTAAATATTTTTTTTTTTTTTTTTTTTTCATAAATAATAATAATCAATCACCATTTATAAAACAGATACAGTGTATTTAAATAACATCTAAACGGGATTCACAATTTAATAATAATCATAATTAATCTTCAGGAAGCCCCAAAAGGTCTTCCACATTATATATATTTGAATCAAGGTTAAAAATGAGAAAAGAATACAAATAAAAAAAAGAATACAAATAAAAAGGAATACAAATAAAAATACAAATTCATTGAAATAAGAATACAAATAAAAATACAAAATTCATTGAAATAAATAAATAAAAATTCATAAACCTCAAGATCAAAGTCCAATTAAAAAAAAAAAAAAAAAAAAAAATCTATAACATGATTATATACTTCGAGTTGCCTTGAATTTCATCTGACTTTCAGGCGTTCTGGTTTTTGCCTTCAATTAATGATTTTTAGTTTTTTTACCAAAATTTCTAAAATCAAAAATAAACACTATATCTTTCAACGTTGACAGATAAAAGGTAGAGAGGAAAAGATAGAAGAGAGAGAGAGAGAGAGAGAGAGAGAGAGAGAGAGAGAGAGAGAGAGAGAGAGAGAGAGAGAGAGAGAGAGAAGAAGAAAGAGGGGAGTGAGAGAGAGAAGAAGAGAAAAATGGAGAAGAAAAGAGAGAAAATAGAAGAAAAAGAAAATATTGAGAGAGGTAAGGGGGATAGGGAGAGAGAGAACAGAAGACAAAGACAAACAGAGAAAGTTAAAAAAGAGAGAAAGTGAAAAAGAGAGATAAAAATTCTTTACAAAGGTTGTACCTTTTTCTTTCTTTGTTTTTTTTTTATTTTGTTTTTGAAACAAAAGATCGTCACAAGTTTTAACGACGCCTTTCTTTCTTTATCTTCAAAACAAGACTAATCAATACCTAAACCTTATTTCCAGCTATTTATATATATATATATATATATATATATACATATATAAATATATACTATATATATATATTATATATTAACTATATATATATATGATTTATATATATATATATATATATATATATATATATATATATTATATAATATATATATATATATATATATATATTATATATAATACTATATATATATATATACCGTATATATAAATTTATTATTAATAAATATATATATAATATATATATATATATATATAATACTATATATATTAATATATTATATATATATATATATATTGATATTATATATATATATATAATAATTATATATATTATATTATATATAATATATATAATATATTATATATATATTATTACTTATTTTTCAACCATTATTAATACTAATTCATAGAATCCCACATTCAAACAACCTTTTTCCCACGATATCAACATCTGCGACCTATATATATATATATATATATATATATTATATAATATACTATATATATTATATATATATATATATACTATATATATATTTATATATATATATATATTATATAAGAGAATTCATGAGTTTGTTGTAGAAAGAGTTGAACTAAACACGAGTCAAATAGGTAATCTTTTGTAACAAGAAAAACATACATCTGTCAAATATATATATATATATATTATATTATAATATATAACTTATATATATATATATATATATATATTATATATATATATATATATATATATATATATATATAATATATATATATATATAATTAATATATATATATATATATATTAAATATATATATAATAATAAATATATAATATATAGTATATATATAATATATATTATATATATATTATATATATATACTATATAATATATATACTATATATATGATATATAAATATATATATTATTAGGGATGTACCGTAGTCATTCGGTTATCGGTTATCGTATCGGTAGTATCGGCCATTTTTTGATGGTATCGGTATCGGTATCTGTATCGGTAAAATGGCCGATACTTAGCCGATACTTCTTACTTTTTTGGGTGAAAAATTACGAGAAACTTTTAGATTTCAATAATAAACTAGTTCGATATAGATAAGCTAGTTACCAAGTTTATGTTTTTTTTTTAACTCGAATTTCCTTTTTAACTTAGAATTTTAGCGTTTCTCCAACTTGGTCTTTAGTGTAAAATTTACCTATTGGACAGCAATTATTATAATTTATACAGATTTATCTACTTTTTAGTTGGTGATCAATAGTATTTTTTTTTTGTACGCAATTTCGTGAGAGCGTGTGAGTGCCTGAGTGTTTTTAAACTTTCTGGATTATTCATATTTTAGATATTTGCTGTAAATAGGGTTTTATCGTTTTAAAATTTAGGTTTTGGCGTACGAATAAATTTTCCTCATTTCTCCTTTGGCTTTTTTTTTTTTTTTTTTTTTTTTTTTTTTTTTTTTTTTTTTTTTTTTTTTTTTTTTTTACCTCTGTTTTTTTTTTATTGCGTGTGCGTATGGTAAGATGGCAGATTTGCACAGGCGTGGCTTCTTTTGACTTTACCCAATTTCAATGGCTGCACTCTTTAACTATGCATCCATGGAATTACTACCTCTCTAAACTCTAAAACCCAATATTATGCTCTTGTCCTGAGACCCCAATGGCTAAGAATCATCCTTCAAAAAAAAAAAAAACCCTTCCCTGGTTTAATATATCCAACTATAACTTATTTTATAATTTCCGCTTGAGATGGGTGGAGTATGTGCCTATGTAACATATAAAACATTCTTATAACACGCCTCGAGAATCTCGAATCTCCTAACTTCGAATATCTCTTTGGCTTAAAATCTTTCTTCCTTCTACTACAATATTCTTATGCTTCTGCAACTGTTCTCCTAACAGAACAGATTTTCAGGCTTTTTGATTATCTTACTATATCTCACGAGACTTGTTATATCTTCTCATCCAAATACTGAGGTCCTCTATTTTAGGGATTTCAATGTACACAACACTGAATTGTTGGGTTCCTCTCATACTGATTTAGTTGGGAGGAAGCCGAATCATTCAGTATTCTCAACGATCTGGAGCAAACTGATTAAATAACCTACACACATTCCGGATCGTCCCAACCGATTCTTCAACACACTTGACCCTATGTTTCACCACTAGTCATTCTCTCTATAAATACACCACCCTTCGCTCCTATCGGTAAATCTGACCCCAACCCATATATCACTTAATTTTAATACTTCTCTACCAAACATTTCCATCCTGCCCTATGCGGTTTTTCTGGCCACTTTGATCGGGCCGATTGGGGGGCATATGCGTATGCTTCTAACGGCTAAAAACTATAATTTGAAGTGACTGCTCTTGACTTTATAAGGACGCTTCAGATTCATGCTGATAAAGTTGGGACTGTAATTGTTAAAAGGGATGAGCAGGTTTCATTCCTTCTTTGGACTTAAATCTTTCTCTCACTTCAAAATTCCATTGGTTCGATCGTGCATTGTTCCCTGGCCATTCAGGGCTAGAGGGAAATGCTTATCGGGTGATGGAAAAATTCTCGATTCTCTACACTCTTGCCAATTTCATTTTAGCTAGAAATCGTTGCAGGGAGAACTCTTCGAACGAGCAAAGCGGGACTTC
Organism: Trachelipus rathkii; assembly: GCA_015478945.1. NCBI lineage: Eukaryota > Metazoa > Arthropoda > Malacostraca > Isopoda > Trachelipodidae > Trachelipus > Trachelipus rathkii. The sequence goes on along the minus strand of JABUQX010059017.1, from coordinate 18,833 downwards.
ATTAACGAAAATGCAGAGTGACCTCCTTGGTTCTCCTTACTGACAAATCTCTCTAGCCTCTTTGCCAAAAACATCTCTAACAAACTTTCTGTAAATCACCTTTCCTCCTCTTATTCGCTTTGATGATTCTGTTGTTAATTACTCCAACTGAAAAGGCCCAATCATCTCTTTGACCTCCATATTTTCTCTAATTTCAAACCCTGGACGATTTCTGGTCATTCCTCTTCCTCCCCTTCTCCTCTCCCAAAAGTGCCTTCATGCCTTTACCTGTCATTTCATTTGATGGGGTGCATGAGCTCCTGAAATCTCTGAAGTTAGCAAGGCGGGTGGCCCGGATGCATTTCCTCTCAGAGTTGTGAGGAAGTTGCTTCCTGCTGGACCCCACCCCATCGTTCAACTATATTCTCTTGCCTCAATACTAGCACTTTCCCTCAATGTTGGAAGCGCGCATATGTCCAACGTATTCCGAAAAAATAATGGCTTGCTCTGATCCTTCTAACAATCGACCCTTAAGCTCATCACTTGTGGTGTCTTTCTAAGATCTTTGAAAACCTTTTCTCAACTCTCACTTTCTTAGATCTTCTGGAATCTCTTTCCCTTCTTTCTGATTACAAGTACGCTTTCGGTGCTTGAGATCTACTGGCGATATACCTTCCTATTTAACAGATTTATGTTTCCGCCCTTAGGAACTACGGAAGACTTGTGTGGTGGTGGCGCTTGATTATCAAAGCATTTGACGGTGTAATTGGCACGCGTCACTGCTCTCCAAAGCTCCCCTCCTTTGGGTTCCTTTCTTCTCTTTGCATACTTATGTCTAGCTTTCTTTCAAATCGCTCAATGTTGGGCTGGTTGTTGATGGGGCGAGCTTCTTTCCTTTTTGTGTTCAAAGTGGGTGTTCCTCAGGGTTCTGTTTCATCTCCTACTTTATTCCTGCGTTTCAGTCAATGACTTTCTCACCTGCACATCTAACACTATCCATTCATATGTCGATGACTTGACCCTTCATTCTTCAGTTCATTTCATTCTGCTCCCTCTTTTACTTCTTAAATTGCCTCTCGTCTTAACTTTCCGAATTCTATTCTCGCTGATCTGGATAGAATTTCAATGTGGGGTCGTCTCAGCTTTGTGAAATTTAACTTTTTATAAACCCAGCTCTAAAAGTCTCCCACTCAAAGGACACTTAACTTTTCTATACTCTTTCGACTGTTCTCTCGTCTCTCCTGTTTTGACAAACATAAACATCCTTGGCCTTAACATAAACAAAAAAATGTTTGGAAAACCTCAAATGACAGTGGTTGCTAGGGGCGGCCGCAAAGAACTGGAGTTCTTTTTA
>JABUQX010059017.1:5000-10000 GCA_015478945.1 Trachelipus rathkii | reverse complement strand
ATTTCAAAAGCAACATTATATAATATATATATAATATATATATATATAATATATATATATTATTATATATAATATATATATATAATATATTATTATATATAATATATATATATATATATTATATATTATATATATTATATATATATTATTTATTATATATATAATAATTATATTAAAAGAACGATCTAACGTAACCTAACAAACCACCATACGTAATAAATAATATAAATAATAATAATAATAATAATAATAATAATAATTATAATAATAATTTTAAAACAAAACTAAAACTCAATAAGATAATGTTTTTACTTCATTTAAGGCCTTCTAAAAAAAACAAACAAAATAAATAAACAACGTACAAAAAAATTTCAAATTTAAATAAAATATAAAACATATATTAAGTCATAAGTCAAATAACTCGTCCGCCATGTTATTCATAGAAAGAAATAATGAGTAAAGATACAAAACCGACAGAGGACAAAAATTAAATTATTTGTACGTAACAACTAATTTGTATATAATGTTCGCTTTATTATATGCAAGAAATATATTATAACAAAATTTTAATTACTTTAAAATGACATAATTCTCAAGTATTACTCCTGCAAATAAAATTTTCTTCTAAATTTTAGCAGCAATCGAATCGGTTAAAATATAAAATCTTGACGTAGTTATTCAAGAATAATTCTTTAAGTAATCGAAATATTGCGTTCAACACAAGAAACCTTCCAGATTTTGTAGAGGGAGCTTTGTAAAAGAGTTCAAATACGTCAGGAAAAGATAATGGACGAAGCTGCTACGAAGAGAAAGAAGTTTTATAATTCATTTTTAATTATAAGTCGGATATTAATAAAACCGTCATCTGGATTTACGAGCAAAACGTTAATCGTGTACAAATCAAAAAATGATCAATTTAAGAGGATTATATATACACGGCGCAATTAACTTTTTTTTTTTTTTTCAGACATTTCAGTCCTAACATTTTAGAAGATCATTTCTTTCAGAAGAAATTAAATAAATTTTTAAAATTTACTTTACAAAATAAAAAGCAGAACTAGAAAAAACTAACAAAGTAAAAAGGGTGAGAAAATAACATTAAAGCAGCATTAAAACTAATAAATTAAAATCTTAATTTTAATCCCAGCATTCACAAAATGAAAGAACAAAGGAATATATATATATATATAATATATATATATTTATATATATATATAGTAATATATAATATATGTATATTATATATATATAAATATTATATATATATATATATTATATATATATATAATATTTATTTATATAGTATATATATATATATATTATATATAGTATATTATATAGTATACGGTGATTATATAATTATTAAAATAGTGTTAAATGAAGGCCATCTGCCAATATTTCAAAACTCAACATAAGGATCAAACACCTTATTCGAAGTGTAATTATATTTCAAGAAAATAAGAACTGTCCGCTATAGAATTTTATTTAAACAACTTATTACTGATGAAACTTGTCAGCATTAAATGCTCCTAATATATATATGTATTAATATATATATATATATAATAAATATATTATATATATATTATATATATATATATATATATATATATTATATATATATATTATATTATATATATATATATTACTATGTGAAAGGAAAGCTTTGATTCTTGTTTTATTATTTATGCTTATTATCACTTCATTTGATTTATTGCTAAATGTAGCACAAATAATAAACATTTATAAAGCACACTTTTACAATGAACTAAATTTAGAAAGGAAAGCTAGCTTTCGTCCCGACACGCGAGCCCTTGGCTAAGGGACTGGATTTCTTCTTGATCCTTCATTCAGATGAAATGTAGTTTCAGTTGATCTTGCTGATTTTCTCATGGTGTGTTGAAATATTTGAGCGTTTCATATTTCATTTGTATAAATCTTATCTTACTTTCACAGGGATGCTTATTGTAGTTGTTACTATTATAAATGTAAGTTCAAAAATGCTACATTTAACCATGCTTTTTTTTTTTTATGATAAAAAAAAAAAATGCTCCCTTGATTAGGAAAGCAGGATAAAATACATTTAAACACAAAGTCAGAAACCAAAAAAAAAAAATCAAATAAATAAAAAAAAAACATTATTAAACTTCGTTTTAATAAGATAGCTTTGGCTAATTGTAAAGGCAAAAGTCCTACATACTATTATCTTACCAAATGGGATGCACGCCCCCCCCCCCCCACACACAACAACACTGCAGTCTCAGCATTGATCTTTCTTAAATTGCTTTATTAAACAAGGTCAGTCACTGGAAGATGGTAATAACCGTCTTGGAAGAGTTCAAACACCTTTTTAATACACTTACGTTGATCTTATATCCTAGGGCCTACTAAAAATTCACTTTTACACAGTTATATCCTAGGTCCCCTAGGCCTACTTAAATTTCATATTATTACATAAAGAGCATATAGAACATTGAAATAACTTTTCTCCATTAAAATAGAAGAATTTTTATGACGAATAGAAAAATATCATAAGTTATACTGAATTAGAGTCTAAGCACGCAATGGCTGCCGACTCTTGTTCCGAAACAGACATGAAATCGTTCAGTTCACGCGTTTACCATATTAGACTTACTATATAATCCACCAAATAAATATGTCAATGTTGAGCCTAAATATTTTGATCTGATTGAATTTTTTTTTTAATCGTAAGAATAAAAATATTCTTCATTTCAATTATTTTTACTGGAAAACTAAATTGTTAGGGTAGTTGACATGATAGGGTCTGCCCGCAAATGGTGGGTTTATCTGTATAAAATAATATTATTTATATTTTATTAATATATGTATATATATATCATAATATAATTAATATAATATAAGTATATATATCTATAGATATATATACTATAAATATATAATATATATATATATATAAATATAATTAAATAATAATAAAAAATTATATAAAAAGTTTCCGTTGCACCGTAAATTTAAAAACTTTTTTCTTGCTATTGTTCTATAATCCAGAACAAGAATATGCAGTGTTCCATGCAAAAAAAAAATCGGAAGTAGCTTAAGTACGACGGACTTTGCAATACAGCAAACGTCTCTGTGAGTTCTTCTCGCCACTAGCCAAATAATAATGTTAAAAACATTCATTAATTAATTACTCGCAAAAATTCGATATAAAAAAATATTAAAATTTTATAAACAATTAGAAATAAATTCAATACATTATTATTATTTATTATTACTTATAATAATTATAATTAATATAATAATGATACTTAATAAGAGTCAACATAATAATAATAATAAAAAAATAATAATAATAATATAATAATAAATATGAATGAATAATAATATGTTTTATAAATATAATGCCGTAATAAAAGAACATGGTAATAATAGTTACTGATAATTAATAATAATAAAATTTAATAATAATAATAATATTAGATAATAATAATATAAATCATATAATTATAAATAATAATATATAAATAATGGATAATATTCGGAAAACATTAAATCTACAAACACACACACACGCACTACCTCTCTCTATCTTTAGATATATTTATTATTATTATTATTATTATTACTTATATTTATATTATATTAGTTTTGTTTTTCTATATTATTGTATTATTCATTATTATTATAGTATATTATTATAACCTCCCACATACCTAAGTTTATGACATTTAAACACAAGAGCATTTGAAACGACCTTAGAGAGATATAGCTATTTGTCATTTCTTAAACAAGTCCGCATAAAAGAACCCATATATTATAATAATAATAGATAATAATAATAATAATAATAATAAGAATAATTAATAATAATAATATAATTATAAATTAATAAATTAATAATGAATAATATAAATAATTGAGATAAACTAGATATAAATAAATAATATAAATGATATAAATATATAATATAGTTGAATAAATTGTAATAAAATTAGAAAATCCTTTTAACTTTTTATCTAACTTGGAAAAATTCAGATTTTACCTATGAGATCATTTAACATATACAAATAAGAATTCAAAAAATGTGCCTTATATAAACAGCAAATTAAATATGTTAAATCTGCACACAAACTGGCTTCATTCGATATCTTACTGATTTCTCTTTCGACACTACTGCTTATATTTCGATATTAGCTGCTTAATTTCATATTACTTGCCTTAGTATTCCGATATTATCTCTTTACTATTCGATATTATCTCTTATTATTTCGATATTACTGCCTTATATTCCATTTACTTGCTAAAATTACTCTTTTATTATATTTCGATTTAACTTTTTGCTTCCTATATATAAAGTCCAGTTCATGGAGACGGAACCTTCTGTAAAGGTCCGTGAAGAAGGACTTAGGTCTAGCTCCTAAATTTTCACAATATTACTGTCTTGAGGTCTTTTTGCTTGCCAATTACTCCAAATTTTAAATTCAAAACTTCATCGGTCCATTATCTTCCTTAGTCATTTTATTAACACTGTTTCAGATGTAATAGTGTTTCCGATTATTATCTCTTGTCCATTTATCCGCCATTCTTGTAGCTTATATGTCCTATCCCCTCAGTGGCTTGACTCCGACAATTGTCTTTTTTTTTCCTTCGAATCTTATTTCAAATTTCTTTTCTGTCCTTGCCGTCACTCTTTTTCGAAAACATAAATTTCCCAGAATTTTCTGTATTGTAATTAGCTTCCCGTATTGTCTACACGTCTAGGATCTAAGCCTTATAGTCATTTCATTGCAGATTAACGCACACTGCGCAAAATCTTTTAAACAAAGTTAATATTTACTACAGAACTATATATATACTATTATATATATATATAATTATATTCATCTCATATATTATATACTATTTTCTTTCTATATTTTTCTTTATATATATATATATATATATATATAATATATTTGAAAACTACAAATCCATCGCATATCGTAAAAAAGTACTGGTGTACCACGAAACTAATACAT
>JABUQX010059016.1:5000-10000 GCA_015478945.1 Trachelipus rathkii | reverse complement strand
ACTTCAACAACTCTATTTAAACTACTATACAAAAAAAAATATATTAATTTTTAATAACCTACTATATTAAAGATGCACTTTGCTTAAAAACGAATTTCTTGGTATTCACAAATATTCGTTCTACAATCTTTCTATTACATCTATAAACATATGTTAATTTTTTTTTCATAAAATTTATATTTTATTATAACTTATTTAATTAAAATAATGTGTAACATTAATAAAATTTCACCACAATTCCAAATATGTTATTAAGTTTCGTGTACACAACGTACTTTTTACAGATATGCCGATTGGATTTGGTAAGTTTCAAATATATTATATATATATATATAGTACTATATATATCATATATATATATATATATTATATAGATTATATTATATATATATATATATATATATATATACTATATATTATATATATCTCCCCTTAGTAATATGTCAACTGTGTTAAAGATTTTGAGCAGTGTGCGTTATCTGCAATGAAATGACTATAAGCTTAGATCACTAACTGAGAACAATACGGAACTAATTACATACAGAAAATGGAAAATTATGTTCGAACATAACATTACGCAAGGACAGAAAGAAAAATTGAATAAGATTCTAAGGAAAAAAAAAAGGATAAATGTCAGAGTCAAAGCCACTGAGCGGAAGGACATATAAGCTGCCAAGAAGTGGCGGATTATGAACAAGAGATAAGAAATCGGACACTATTAATCTGAAACAGTGTTAATAAAATGACTACGAAAATAATTGGACAGATGAGTTTTTAATTTAGAATATTTGAGTAAATGCAACAAAAGACCTCAAGACCGTCAAATATTGGAACAATTAGGAGAACCTAAGGCCTTCTCAATGATAAATACAGAAGGTTTCTATCTTCCATGAAATGACTTAATAAGATTAAGAGATCTTATAAAATTATCACAATATAAGTTAATGTTAAAATAAGCAAGTATACGGAACTATAGCAGTAATAATCGAAATCATAGGAGATAATATCGAAAAGTAAAGGAGATAATTCGGCAATTAGCAAAGTAATATCGAAAATATAAGCCAGCATATCGAATATAAGCCATCAGTGTCGAAAAAAATCAGTAATATCGAATGTATAAGCCAGTTGTGTGCAGATTTAACATATTTAATTTGCGTTATAAATCAGCACACTTTTGAATTCTTATTTGTATATGTTAAATGCATCTAATAGGTAAAACTGAATTTTCAAGTTGGATCAAAGTAAAAGGCATTTTCGAATTTATTACAATTCTTATTCACACTATATATAACCTTTATATCATTATCGTAATTCTTTTACTGATAAATCTAAAAATTTCATTATTATTTTCATTATTATTTATTATTAGTATTATTTATTATTAATTTATATTATTATTATTATATTATATATTATTATTTTATTATAAATAATGCTTGTTTATGCGGACTTGTTTAAGAAATGACAAATAGCTATATCTCTCAAAGTCGTTCAAAATGCTTCTGTGTTAAATGTCATAAACTTAGGTATTGTGGAGTTATATAATAATAATAATAATAAAATAATAATACTAATAACATATAAATAATTATAATTATAATAATAATAATATAATAATATACTTAATATAAATACTATCTGTGGTAAGAACACCAGATTTAATGTGCTGAGAGTGTGTGGAGTACCAGAAACATATCCGCATATTATTTTATATATATTATTATTATATTATTATTATTATTATTATTATTTTATTATTATATTATTATGTATTATATTATTATTATTATTATTATTAACGGCATGATTGTATTTAATTTCATATTTAATATTTTTTTAAATTATTATTATATATATTATGTATTATTATTATTATTATTATTTTTTATTATTATTATTATTATTATATTATTATTTTATTATTATTATTATTATAATAATAAAATAATAATAACAATAATACTTATTGATTTTATTTTCTAATTGTTTATAAAAATTTAATATTTTTATATGATTTTTCGAGTATTATTATGAAATGTGTTTTAAACTTATTTTTGCATGGAGAAGAACTATCAGAACGTTGCTTGTACTTGCAAGTCCGTCTACTAAGCTACTCCATTTTTTTTTGCATGGAACACCGGTATTCTTGTCTGATTATCCAGAAATAGCAAGAAAAAAGTTTTTAAATTTACGGTGCAACGAAACTTTTGGATTATATTTTTATTTATATTTATTATATAATTTATATATATAATATATATATATATATATATATATATATATATATATATATATATATATATTATATATATTATATAATATATATATATATATACTATATATATATATATAATATAGATTTTATACAATCAATGGACATTGTTGCGGGCAAGCCCTAATCCATGTGCAACTACCCTAACCAATTTTAGTTTTCCAGTAAAAATAATTGAAATGAATGATATTTTATTTACATTAAAGGAAAAAAATTCAATCCAGATCAAATATTTATGGCTCAACGACTCTGAATATTATCGGTAAGATTATATAGTTAGTTCTAATTTGTCGAAAAGCTGAACTGAACCTTATTTATGTTACTGCGGAACAAGAGTCGGCCACGCCATTGCTGCTTAGACTCTATTCAGAGTAAACCCTATGATATTTTTTATTCGTCATAAAATCTTTTATTTATGAGAAAAGTGTATTCATGTTCTATGCTCTTTATGTAAATTGAAATTTAAGTAGGCCTAGGGGACCTAGGATATAACTGTGTAAAATGAAATTTAAGTAGGCCATAGGATATAAAGAAAACGTAAGTGTATATAAAAAGGTGTTTGAACTCTGTCAAGACGGTTATTACCAATCCCTTTAGTGACTGATCCTTTATTTAATAGCATTTAGAAGATCAAATGCTGACCTGCAGTGTGTGTGTGTTGGGGGGGAGTTGAATCCCCATTTGTAAATTCATATGTAGACTTTTGTCTTTTAATTGCCCCATTGATTATTTTTTTAAAACGAGTTTTAAAATTTTTTTTTTTTTTTTTTATTGATTTTGTTTTTTTGTTTATGACTTTGTGTTAAATTGTATTTTATCTGCTTTCCAAATGTTACTTTCTTTGAATCTCTTAAACCACTGATGCTTATCCCTAATTTTGTCACTACATTGATATAGTAACATTACCAATAAGCATCCCTGTTGAAGTTTAAGATAGATTTGATACACAAATGAAATATATAAAGTCAAAATATTTCAACAAACACCATGAAGAAAATAGCACACCAACTGAAACACACTTGATCATCTGACTGAGATCAAGAAAGAATCCAGTCCCTTAGCCCGAAGAGGTCTCGCGTGTCGGGACGAAAATGCTTTCCTTCTAAATTATCTTCGCATTGTAAAAAGTGTCTTTATCAATGTTTTTAATTTGTGTACATTAATAAATAAAATGATATGATAAAAAGGCATAATAATAAAAAGAATCAAAGTATGACTAGTCATATTAGTATATTATACTTATAATATAATATATATATATATTATATATATATAATATATATATATTATATATATATATATATATTATATAATATATATATATTATAATTATATAGAAGCATTTAATGCTGACAAGTTATCTCCAGTAATAAGTTTAAATAAAATATATAGGGCGGACAGTTCTTATTTCTTGCAATATAAATACTCGAATAAGGTTTAGATCCTTATTTGATTGAAATATTGCATCGCTTTGCTAAGACTATTTAAAAATTTAATATCCATAATAATATATATAATATATATTATATATATATATAGTATATTACTATAAATATATATATATATATATAAATATAATATATATATATATATAATATATATAACTAATATATATATGAATATATATTATATATATATCATATATATATATATATAATTATATAGACTATATTCCTTGCCTTGTTATTTTGCTTGCTGGGATTAAATAAGATTCTTTAAAATTAATATTTTAATGCTGCGTTAATGTTAGTAATTCATTTTACTTTGTTAGTTTTTTTTTAGTTCTGCTTTATATTTGTAAGTTAAATTTTAATTATTTAATTTCTGTTTACTTCACCGGATTATTTTATACTCTTCAAAAGCGAACAGAATTTCTCTCTCCGAAAAAAAAAAAAAAATTAATTCGCCGTAGCTATATATAATCCTCTTACAAGGATTCAGTACAAATTTGTGGAAAAAGAATTTAAAAAGTTTTTCTTAATCTCATATGATGTTTTATTATATCCGACTTACAATAAAAAATGAATTATAAAACTCATTCTCTTCGCTATCAGCCTTAGTCCATTAACTTTTCACGTGGCAGTTTGAACTCTCTTTACAAAGATTGCCTCTACGAGATCTGCGAAGTTTCCTTAGGTTGAACGCAATATTTCGATTACTTAACAAATTACTTATTGACATGACTACTTCAAATTTTAATTTTTAACCGCTTCATCTGCTAAAATTACGAGAAAATTTATTTGCATGCAGTAATACTTGAGAATTTAATGTCAATATAAATAATTTTAATTTATTATATAATATAATTTGCATAAAGAAAACAAAGCAAAAATTATATAAAAATTATTTTACGACAACAATAAATTTAATTTTGCCTTGTCGTTTTGGATCTTTATCTTATCTCCTCTCTCCTGAAATAACACATGTCGGCGAGTTATTTCGACTTAGACTTAAATTGTTTTATATAATTATTATTTGAAAATTTTGTACGTTGTTATTATTTTGTTTTATTCAGTAACGGTTTGTGTTCTTTGTTCTTAAAAACAATTATCTTCATTGAGTTTCGTTTGTTTTAATTATTATTAATATTATTATATATCATTATATTATTTTTATTATTCATTATTATTATTACCGTTACGTTGTTTTGGTTAGGTTATTTTTCTACTGACATTTAAATAAATATGTTTTAATATATAATAATAAATATATTAATAATATATATATT
>JABUQX010059016.1:0-2500 GCA_015478945.1 Trachelipus rathkii | reverse complement strand
ATTTGGTAACTTATGTAAGTGTTTGATGATAAAGTTCTTTTAGTATTTGCTGGAAAAAGTTTGTTATTGTTTTTTTTTTTTTGTCTGTTCTCATGCAATTTGAGTAAATCAGTGAATTCCTTTTTTAGCTGTTAAGGCCTTTTAATTTCTGGGCATGAGACCAGACTTTGGAAAAAGGTTATAGAGAATGAACGTATTTTAATTCATTAATGTTATAATTTTCTGACGTGTTTGGTCACTCTTAGGATTTTTGGATAACCTTGTTGAAGGGTTCGCCACAGGGAAGTTTTGTTTAGCTTGTTGATTTGAAACTCAATATGTTATGATAGAATTATTGTAAGCTTATTCTTCTATTATATCTTTTATTATTATATATATTATTATATTACTTTATTATTAATTCTTATTATCTTTATTATTATTATTATTATTTATTATTAATATATATTATTATTATTTTATTATTCATTATTAATTATATTTATATTATTATTATTAATATATTATTATTATTATTATTATTATATATTATTATTATTATTATTTTAATTTTGTAATCGCTTATTCTTATAGTATCTTTTATTATGTTGTTTGTTTAGGAACTAGAATCCAAAATTATTTGATTCACTAATTTGGTAAAGGAGCGAATTAACTTCCGAAACCCAATTTCAACTAACACTGGTAATATTTTTCCCCCTTTGTAACTCTTGTAAAAATGTCGAAGTCGCCAGTACCACAAGACGGAAGAGGAAACAAACTTTATCCAACCTAAATGCCTATATGTTTTGAATTGCAGCTTTGGAAGATTCAATCATGGTATACGAAAGATCGGAGGGAAAAGCTAGAGACGAATGTAAATCACTATTTTTTGTGGACTTTTTATCGAACGTTTTTTTCCGAAGCCGCTAGCCTACCTGCTGATATAAATCATAACTTAACATTGTTCCAATCTTCTTTTAGGGTACCGACACACGGTTTTGCACGGTTTTTGCACTTGGAAAATCTTGCTAAGATCAGGTGCCACTAATATAGTATAGACTGAAAAAAAGCTTTAATAATGACTTCAGTTTAGAGTTGCAAAGATGGTTAAAGAATGGAAATTTTTTCTCAACATTCGTCATTATTAAATAAACCTCTAGTCCAGTTAAAGAGGGAATGGTAGACATGAATAATAGCAGGACTGACAATCTTGTTAGGACACGAATACACATCATATTAGCGCAAGGTTTGAACACGAGTGACATTACCTTATTAGCAGAACTTAATTACAAAACATACAAGCCATACGCACACTACATATCACACACCTCACACATACACACACACAACATTATAATAATATATATATATTATAATATATATATATAAAATATATATATATATAATATATATATATATAATATATTATATATATATATATATATATATTAATAATTATCGTATATGAACTATACACCTCTCCTACTCTAGATGTTCACAACGTAAATGAAAATTGGTGTGTCCATACACTGCCTTACCTCCAAATATATTATTTTCCTTGGCCCCAAACGACGATCCGAGGATTTGATTTTAAGTTTCCCATTCAGATTAAGATTATTCGCTGTTAATTATATCATATTTCCTAATATACTTAAATTTTTTAAAAGGATACAGATGCATGTCGTGATTAATTGTTTATCAACTTTGTTGAAAATAAATAATATAATATAATAATAATAATAATAAATATAATATAATAATAATAATATAATAATATATAAGAAAAACTATAATAATAATAACACCAACAACAATAATACAATAATAATTAATAATGATAATAATAATAATAATGATAAATATAATATATAATGATAAATAATTAATATTAATAATAATATATAATATACAAATTATAAATTAAAAAATAAAATATAAATATATAAAATATTAATAAAATAATAATACATAAAATAATAATAATAATAATAATAATAATAATAGACTTTCGCAAGCGGTTTTGTACACATCATCTTAGCCCTCAATTAGGAAAAAATAATATATATTTTATTTAACTAAAGCCGAAAATCGCTAAAGAAGCAGAAAAAATTAAATAACATAAATAAAGAAATAAATAAAAAGTAAAATAATAATAATAAAATACTAATAATAATATCAATAATAGATAATAATAATATAAAATAATTAATAAAATAATATAAATATAATAATAATATCATAATAATAATTACCAATAATAATATTATAAAATAATAGTAAAGACTTGAAAGCTATAAGCCATTTGTTCTAAAGCATTAATCCGACTTCCTACATTTTCTCCATTATTATTCAAGGTGAAAACTAAATGAAAAATAACAATATTTAAATCTACTAAGTAAAAATAACATATATATATATATCATGTATTATATTATATATATATATATACATATATTTATAAATATATATATATACATACTATATAATATATATATTATATATATATATATGATAATCTCTC
>JABUQX010059015.1:25000-27500 GCA_015478945.1 Trachelipus rathkii | reverse complement strand
GCTACCAAAGGGAATCTTCTTTGCCATTATTCCAGGGCATTAATCTCCAGATTCAATTCTCAGAGTTTTAATAAGATGTTTCGTCGTTCCTCTTTCCTCTTCTATTCCCGTTACTGCCTCTTCTCCGAGTCTCGGGGCTCTACCTTCCTCTCTTCAACCTTCCCCTCCCAATATTCTTTCGTTATTTTTCGTTCAGATGGATCCATTAGTGAAATTACTTGTGGAATTATTGCAGGTTCTGGTATCTTCTTTACCTTTATTATATCGGTTATTATTATTTGGGCTTGCCTCACCTTCCCGGTACACCTTTTCCCTCTCTCAAACCTTGTTCATCAAACAACTGAGATTCTCCCTTCTCAGCTTCCTCCTCCTACAATAGAGCTGCCAAAAATTTAGATGGCAAGAAGAACATTCCAAAGTTTGCTTTAACCCTTCTTCATCTTGATTATAATTCATGGAACTAGCCTCCCTATCTGGGGAGTTCCTACCATGGTTTTTGATCTCCCTCTCCTCGTCTGATCTACAGCTTCTTCCTCCTGTTCTCTGTATTTGCATTTCACCATCTTCAGAATGTACTTCATTATCTGTATCATTTTCCTTTTCTTCAGATACACAAGTAACTCCTCCAGATGTGCCATTTTCTATATTATTTGTTAAGCATATGTGGTTTTCTATACGCCTTCGCCATCTTAAAAAGCTTTTTCTTCCCTTCGCCCACATCTCTCGTTATTTCTCCTGCCATATATATATATATATATATATATATATATATATATATATATATATATTTCTTTTATATAAATATATATAATATAGATATATATATATATATATAAATATATAGTATATATATATATAATTTAACTTCATTTGAAATGTAACCACTTGCGAAAGTCGCAGCCCCCCCCCCGAAAAAATTCCTGGCTACGGGCCTGGCTGATTCCCAACCTAATTTCTAATGTTGCTGTGCACAAATCCAAAAGTTGAAAAAATACCCTTTCAACATTAGCAGTTTATGAAGTTGCTAACAATATGCTTATTATTTTTATATATGGGGACCTTCTCATTCAATTTTTCTTTGATGAGAAATCTGTACCCAAGAGGAAGGGAAGTCACTTTGCTGACAAAAACAGAGGACTCATCAAATAAGGAACTTTTTATGAAAAATTGAGGAGTATTTGCTTCTTTTAATTTTATTCCATTAAATTCCACTGCTTTTGAAATACTCATATCCTCGGAAGTATTGTGTCTGATATGCTTGTGGTTTAAAATATTGCCAAATTGTGAGCTTCTGTTACTTGCCTGATGGATACCTCCTTTTACTTTTGTTATAAAATCTTAACTGTTGAAGTGGTGGATTAAGCTGTTCCAGCTCCATATTCATATTTTTCCAAATATAAACATCATCATTAGTTTTTTACAGTCATTGCCTTTCTAGTTGGTTGATGCTGTTGGCCACACACTCTCAAATGGAGTTTATTTAAATCTTTTAAATTGTTGGCATCGATGGGTTAGAAAATGAAATCCTCCAATGAGCTCAAAACAAGAATCATGTTTTAAAAATGTTTAAATTACAATATATATATTATATATAATATATATATATATAATAATATAATATATATTATTATATATATATTATTATAATAATATATATACTATATATATATAATAATTATATATATATAATATATATATATATATATATATATATATTATATATTTATATATATATATAATATATATATAATATATATATATATAGTATATATATATTAATTATATTTATAAAATATATATATATATATATATATATAATATATATATATATATATATAATCATTTCTCACAATAATATAAAAATCAAGGCAGAAATTTTTTTTAGCCTTTCAGTTTACCTTCGATTGAAAAATTGAGAAAAACCATTATCCAACATGCTAAAGGAAAACCATTAATAAATACATTTTTTAAAAAATATTTTATGCAAAATGGTTTTTTTTATGGTTTAAACCAGTTGGTTCTCAACGGGGGGCGCACCTTCCCCCTGGGGGCGTTAAACGACATCCCAGGGGCGCTATTAGGCGGGGGGCGGTAAAGGGGGGCGCTAATTGAGGAGGGGGCGGGTAAGGGGAGATTAACAAATAAAATTTAATTGATATATAAGGATATATTTTAATAGTTAAGATTATATTATTTTTTGAGAAATAAATTATATAAAATATATTTAGATAGATATATATATATATATATATATATATATGGATATTACAGCAGTTTATCTTTATCGCTGTTTGTATATGTATATATTAAAAGTTTACATATTTGCAACTTTTAAACAGCAAGAGTTAGATTATTTTTTTTTTTTACAAAGTAGAGAAATCAATATATATATATATATAATATTATATATATATATATATAATAATAATGAATAATATATATATATAATATATATTTATAAATTATATATATATATATATTATATATTATATATATATAT
>JABUQX010059015.1:17500-20000 GCA_015478945.1 Trachelipus rathkii | reverse complement strand
ATATTTTTATCCACATTACTCATTTACCCTTCGCCTACCTTTTCTCCTGAGCTTTAAGAAAAACTCTACTTTCTTCATTTGATATTATTTTCATTGCGTTGCATGTGCGATATAAAATAAATCATTTAAGCTTTCTTTAAAGATAGTCTTTTTTCAATCAATCTGTTATTTGACTTCTCCTTGATTTCAATTTTAAAAGTGATCTGTATTGTTCATATGTCTTTCTAATCTTGGTTAAAACATCCTGTTTGGCATTCGTGGGTAACTTTGCTCTATCCCAGAAGTCATATATTTCAGAATATATTATATTTGAAGCCTCCTTTACTGATTTCTTATTGTGTGTCAGCCAAAACAGACGACGTAATACATCGCCAATTGATGGAAGTTTTGATCTACAGGTCATGATTTCTGATATTTGCCCAATAAGCCAAACATGTGTATCCGATCTTGTTTGACGTGATTGAGACATTCTACATAAGAAATTTAAATAATTATGACACGGCAAGCACGTAAATTTTGACACAACCAACACCTATAACGTCTACAGCACAACTGACAACCCGCTACAGTTTTCTCAGCCACGCGCAACTTTCTTTGCGCATTGTGTCACCATTAAATGTATATTTTTTTTTACATCAAATTTTTAAAATAGTATTTTTTACGGTAAAACGTCACATGGAAGAGGCTCCATCATATCCTTGCTTAAATTTTTGAGTTTTAAGACCCCACACTAATATATATATATATATATATATATATTATATATAATAATATATATAATATATATATATATATATAATATATATATATATATATATATTATTGGATTAAAAAGTATCGGTATCGGGTATTGGCAAAAATTTTCGGTATCGGTGTGTGGTGATATCGGATTGAAAAATTGTGGTACTTGTATCCGGTATTTGGTATTGGGACTAAAAATTTTATCGGTGCAACACTAATTATATAAATATATATATATATATATATATATATATAATATATAATACTATAATATGTAAGTATATATTATATATATATTAATATATATATATATATATATATATATATAATATATATATAATATAGTATTATATATTATATATATATAATATATATATTTATATATATATATATATATATTCTCGCCCCCCGGACCACCCACTTCGGAGTGGCCACAAATCGCTAAGATACCCCTCTACCACTGCCGGCCTCCTCCACAAATCTCTTAGGTTTCGTTAATGTCCCAGGTTAGTTCTGGGGGATGATGGTTAGGAAGGACAATCTAAGAAGAAAATATACACAGTTTCGGGACCTGGTTGCACTTTGTGCAGATATTTGAGGTAGTTTAGTTGACGCTCATATTCTTTTCGTGGTGTTACAAGTTTGGGTGTTGCCCGCAACTCAATTTGGCTAAAGACGATTGGATGGTTATAGGATGGGAGTTAAATTCGGATGGTATTTCTGGTGGGTGATCATTTAGTATATTATTTGGTTGTCTATCTCTTAAATATTGTTATGTGTGTATTTGTTTGGAATATGAGTTGTTGCTTTGTGTTTGTTGGATATTACTTAGGATTTGTTTTTAAAATGTAGCTGGGAAGAAGGAGTTTGTTTTAGTCTGTGATTAGTGGGGTTAGAGAGTGTAGTGTGATAGGGTGCGTGAGACTATTTTTTAGCAAAATTGTTTGGGTGCTATCATTTCTAGGTGTTTTCTATGGGTAGTATCTTGTTTCATCGTGTAAGTGTTGTTAGTGTACATCTTGTTATAATTTTGAGTGCCTTGTTTCGGGTTGTTCAGAGTTTTTTGATGTTTCCCTTGGTTAATAACGGATGCCATATTGGTGAAGCGTAGTTCAGTGATGAGCGGTGAGTTGTTTGTATATGGTGATGGGTATCTGTTTGTTATTTTTGATTTCAGTGCCGGCTATGGTTCTTGGGATGTATTTCCTGTTTGATGATGTTATGTTTTCTATGTGTTTTGAGAAAGTTAAGTGTGTGTCTAGTGATACTCCTAGATTTTGGGTGTTTTGTTTTGGTGGGATAGTGGTTTTATTTTGCAAAATTTGGGAGTTGGTAGTACCGAGTTGACGGTCTGTTGTGTTTAGTGTAATTGTAGATTCTGTTTCTATGTCATTAGCCAAGCTATTTGATTGATTTATTGTTGTTAGAAGTAATCTTTGTTAGATTCTGGGTGTGTTAGCTATGGTAATACCATCAGCGTAGTAGTTTTTTGTGGGTTTGTTATTGGTTGCAGTAGATCTGCTGTGAATAGGTTGAAGAGTGAAGGGGATAGGATTGCTCCTTGTTGTACACCGTTTTAATGTTTACTGTGAGTGATTTATTGTTGTTAATCTGTATTTGAGCAGTTCTTCCAGATAGAAGTTTGATAAACCATTTCTTAAGTAATGATATTACTTTATTCTTTGACTGTATCCATTGTTCTGGGACGGTGTCGAAAGCCTTGTTAAAGTCGATTGCTATGAATAATGTTTTATGTGTA
>JABUQX010059015.1:5000-12500 GCA_015478945.1 Trachelipus rathkii | reverse complement strand
GCTATATAATTATAATAGAGTATATTTTACCAAATTGATATAGTACGGATCTGAATATTTTACTGGCGGATATGAATGTAAGAGAGACCTCACACAACACACACGCACACAACACACTCACACACCAAACACACACAACCACACAACACCACACAACACACACACACACACACAACATCCCCAACAATCTGTGAGTTACAAGCATGCGACTCTAGAAAGCGACGACAGATAATATTTACCACTCATTTAACGCGTAATCATGTTAAACACACACCTACTATAATTTTACCATGATTTAGTGCTAGCACTATGTACAAGGTACTTGCTTAGTGTCTTTAATTTATCGTCATTTCTTATCAGGTGATTTTCGTCACTATTCTTATTTTTTGTTTTGGTTATGACATGTATATTTCGATCTCATTGTAGTGTTCGAGCTACACTTTTGGATGGCAAATTACAGCTAAACGCAACCGGCCCGTGGAAATTATTTAGACAATTACCGTGGAATTTCTTCACCTCGATCGACGAAAAAAACCGAAGGTTTTTTTATTTCCGAAACAAAAAAAAAAAAAAGAACTATCAAAAAATAATAAGAAAGGTAATAATAAATAATAATAAATAATAAACTAAAAATTAATAACTAAAAATAATCTATTTGAAGACAATATAAAAGAATAATAATAATATAATAGAGTATAGATATAATATATAATAGTGATATTATATATAATATATCATATAATATAGATATTATATATATATGTATTATACATATATATATATAGCAATATAATATAATATATAAAATAGTATATATAGTAGCAATAATAGTATATACGTGTAAACTAAGAATATAACCATATATGGGCCCCGCACACGCCCAGTATATATGCGATCGCTCTCTTCCCGCCCCCTTAAGAAGTGGGACGCAGCCCATAAAAATTAAATACTCCGTAAGAGCTGAATTTTGAGTGGATAGAGATTGTGAAGAAGCATTCCGATTCGGTCGTGTCGCAGTCAGGATTCGCCTCCGCGATGGGTCTGCCGGAAAAAGAAAGAAATGCACTGAATGTTGCAAACAGAGGAAGAGAGAAAAAGGAAGATGGCGAAAAAGAGCGAAGTTATGCCAGGAGGATGGAAGAGAAGCGATGAAGGAAAATCACGAAAGGAGTCGGGAGCAGGAGGGGAGTCGAGGAGCAGTCAAAAATGCTGAGTCGTTCCGGTGCGGAAGTTTAATAATATCGCGTTGTAATCCCGATTGTATCTTATATGTTATTAACCGAGAGTACGATCTCTGAATGAAGCGAAAGGATATAAGCTATCTAAAGGATGTCTGAGACCCAAACGAGGTGTCGCCGACTGAAAAAGCATGATGCAAAACAGACGAGAAAGAAGAGGAGAAGAAGGAAGAAAGAATAGAGAAGGGAGGAATGTGATGAAGGAGAATAAGGAAAGGAAGACGTCGAGAGAGGAAAGACATCGAGTTGACGAAGAGTAACCGGCACCGGATGCTTTATCTCTGTGCGGTGTCGAGTATAAAGCATCGATAATAATACAATATATTACTGTTCAACATAACTAGCTCGTGTCAAACATGCTACATGCCGGTCAGTGCATTTCATCTTGCAAAGGAGTAGTGACCCGTCTAAATGTGAAGACAATTGACATATATGTATTTACAAAAAAGCTCATTTTCTTCTTAAAAACGTTCAACTAATTATTTTCTTGTTGTTTTTCTTTTATATTCAAATTTGATATTTCATTACTTTATTTATAAGTTTTTTAAAACAAGACAATATCAGTTACCATGTGTTGGTAGATTGAAAGTTATTTTTCTTAACTATTTTTTATTATAAGTTTTTATTTCCTTTAAATGTGTGTTAATTTTTTTTTTTATTAAATTAAATTTCTAATTTTAATTTTTGTATTAGTTGTATTTTACATTACTTCTTACCTTTCGTGGGGTTAATTTTTTTTTATTTTAATTTATTAAAACAAAATGTTTATTAATTTATTCAGACTTATTTTCATTTTATATATATTTTAATTATCTATCTATTTAGAAAAAACATACATTTTAAAAAACTTTTATTTAATTTTAATTTGAATTTCGCTTGTAAAACTTTTGTTTTAACTTAAATGTTGCTTATTCTTTTAATGTTATAACTTTACAAATTTGTCATTTATACATTACCCGTAAAGCAAGTAAATCATGTAAATTCAGTTAACTCAATAATCCACTCCCACTCCCACCCTTCCTACCCTTTCCATGATCTAGTTCGATTCTATATGAATCTATTAGTGATGATTCTAATTGAATCTATTTTATGCTATTGATCTATGAGTTTAATGTCAAATTTTGGAAACGATAACACAAAAACTTTTATATTTTTGTTTTCTTTCTTTAAATATTTTGTTTTACTAAAAATTTATTCTGTTCATGTTTATTAACTTAAAATTTACGGTTTTTTTACATGTCCCTAAAGCAGAGTAAATCAGTAAATCAACCACCCAACCTACACTTCTGTCCATCCCTATTGATCTATTATCTATTGATTATTGATCTAATTATCTATTGATTCAAGTCATATTTATTACTAAAATTATCATGTTTTTACATACCCCTAAAGCAAGTAAATCAGTAAAATCAGTAAATCAAACCCCCCACTCTATCCTCCTACCCTTGCCATGATCTATTGATCTATTGATCTATGATCGTATTGGTCTATTGATCTTGATTGATTTTTAGTCATTATTTTACTAAGAATAATTAGTTTGAACGATACCCTAAAGCAGTAAATCAGAATATAAATCAAACCACCACCCCACCCTCCTACCCTTCCATATTCTATTGATCTATTTGATCTATGATAATGATTCAAGTCATTTTGTATAACATACATTAAAATAAATTCTATAGTTGTTGAAATGTTTAGTTGTTGTTACATGGAAGATTGAATTGTTGTTGTTATAGATGCTTGTTGTTGTTGACAATGGTTATTGTGTGTGATTGTTGTCTGTTTGTTTGTGTTATATTTTAGTTGAATTTTGTTGTGTTGTTGTTTTGATTGTGTTTTGTTGTTGCTTGTTGAAATGTTGTAAAGTATTGATTGTTGTTGATTGTTTTGATTGTCTTCTTGTGTCTAAATATATCAAACTCGTTTAGATAGAAAGAGATAACAACACTAATTTCAAACAATCTCTAAAATATCGACATTATTAGATCACTCAACATTTTGATAATGATAAACTGAACAAAAATATATCTCATCCTAACCTAACTGACATACAGCATTCAATATTAAACAAGAACTAAAATTAGAAGTTTCAACCTACCAGCAGAAGTCGGCATAGCAATCTCAATCTTTAACTATACACAAACGCAAAAATATATTAAGATTATTTTATTTATTATTATTATTATTATTATTATATATTATATATATATGTAATATATCATTGATTATTATTATTATTATATTATTATTATATGATTTTATTATTATTATTATATTATTATTATTATTATTATTAATTATTATTGATTATTATTATGGATATTATGTTATTATTATTGATTAAATATTATTATTATTATTATATTGGTTATTATTTAAATTATAATGTAATTATTATTAGGTTATTATTTATTGTTAAGAATTATCTTTATTATGCTTTATGATTATTATTGTTGAATTATTATTGTTCCATCATAGATCGTACAACAATCCTGATAACGCGCGCAATCAACTTTGCCTGAAGTCCACAACTATAAACATGGGTTGTAAATGTTCTCACCAACACCTATATGCTATGTAGCTGATATTCTTTACGCTCAAGGAAGCCAATCAGAAACATGCATTGTAAAGCCATCACGAACAACAATGAAAAATTCGAAGGAATAACTCATTCAATCTAAAATCTATTCTGACAGTGAAGGTAAACGAATTCATTACTCTTGTACCCATATCTTTTGACACACATAGAGAATGCCGAAATTTTATTACTTGTTCCCCTTATGTTCGTACTTAACATCTGTTTTTATCTTAAACAGTAGTTTTAATATTACTATATTATTATATTATTATTATTATTATTATTATTATTATTATTATATTGTATATATTATTATTATTATTATTATTATATTATTATTATATTATTATTATTATTATTGAGATTATATATTATTATATTATTATCATTTATATTATTATGATTTTATTATTTAATTATATTATTATTATTATATCAACTATATATGTATATGAAATAACAATCACATACACACACACACACACACACACACACACACAACACACACACACACACAACACACACCCACACACATACACACATACACACACGACTCACAATAAATTATAGACACTTTAGATGAATACATAGCCTTTTTGCAATCATCGTACTAACGTACTGATCACAGTGAAAGTACCTAGTACACAGCGTACAAAACGTACATATTCACACTTTTTAATCATATCTCAACATATCAATTTTAATTTACATTAACACTTAATCGAATGTACGTACATCGAGTATCATTCGATAAACATAGCACAAAACGATTTCTTTATATACTAAATCTGCAGATCTAATATATGCCTAACATAAACAATGTTTTCACATTA
The DNA here is from genome assembly GCA_015478945.1 of Trachelipus rathkii. Lineage (NCBI taxonomy): Eukaryota > Metazoa > Arthropoda > Malacostraca > Isopoda > Trachelipodidae > Trachelipus > Trachelipus rathkii. The sequence continues at coordinate 7,851 of JABUQX010059015.1, read as the reverse complement.
TAAAGGCTACATAGCATCATATGAACTAAGATAATAATGTACAACGACAAACCTAACACAGCTTACCACTAATAAACTGTTAACATTAACAAAGTCCACACTTAAACACCAGTAAAGGAACTAACTTACATACAAAAACGTAACCTATTCATACTTTTTCCAAGCATATCTCTAACATATTAAACTTAATTTTACATTGACACAGTAATATAACAACAATTTTATCATATATCTCTCTATATCTATCATTACCAACATAACTGCAAACATAACAAAGTTTTATCCAAACATAACATAAAAATAATTCTTTGAATAAAATTAATCATAGTAAATTTAATTAATACTGATTTAAAGGCAGTAAATCATGTAAATCAGGTAAATCAACCAAATCAACCCTTCCCCCACCCCCCACCACACCTTTTATCTATTGAATCTATGATTCATGTCAATTCTGGAGTATCATTCGGTAAACATATATCTATCTCTATAAAATAAGTTCTTTAGATACTAAACCAACGATATATCTACGAACAGGTTTCACATAATAAAGTCTTAACAGAATCATAACCTTGAACTAAGAATAAATGACAACGACAAATCCAATACACCATACGGCGAATAAACTACTAAAATAATCAATATTCTGCACTTAACAACAGTAAGTACCTAACACATGCTACAAACTAACCTATTCCCACTTTTTCAAGCATATCTCTAGCATATCTATGTAATTTTACATTAACATCGCAATATTTAACAATAAAATATCATTTGCTCACTAACCAACTTTTAATCATAGTTACGGTCGACAAGGATATGATTAAGCAAATCCAAAGTTTACATTCAAGCTTCGTAATATTTAAACAAAAAATCATTCATTATACCTTCGTTCTAAATATCATAATCGCCCACGATGAAATTGCAAAATCATAACATAAGGTTTTAAGACCAAACATAAACTATATAAATATAACAAAATTTTATCCTGACATAACATAAAATAATGTTCTTGAATTAAAAATTATCACAGTGAAGTCGTAAGTAGTTAATATGATAGATATATAGAATATATTATATATATTAGGATATATATATATATTATACTATAAGTATATATATATATTGTATATTATAACCATACACAATATTTTTGTATCCATAGTATATATATATTATATATATATATATAGTGTATTAATATATAATATAGATATATATATATATATATATAATAATATATAATAACAATAATAATAATAATAATAATAATAATAATAATAATAATAATAAAATATAAAAAAATTATATCAAAGCTGAAGCATTATAAAACAATAATATCAATAAAATAAAAAAATAATGTAATAATAAAATAAGAATAATAATAATATATAGTAATAAAAATAAATAAAATAAGAATAATATAAAACTAATATAACAATTTTAATAATAATAATAAGAATATAATAATAATAATAATTAAATAATAATAATAATAAATAATAATAATAATAATATAATAATATTTAATATTTTGTATAGTAAAGATTGAGATTGCTATGCTGACTTCTGCGGTATGTTGAAACTTCTAATTTTATTACCTTGTTAATGAATGCTGTATGTCAGTTAGCTAGGATGAGATATATTTTGGTTTAGTTTTCAATATATAATGTTAAATGTAAAATAACGTAAGTATTTAGAATATGTTTTTGAAAAAGGTTGTATTATGTTTCATTCAACTTGAACTTTTAGGTAATTTAACAACAACAGCAGCAACAAAACAAACAACAACAACAACAACAACAACAACAACAACAACAACACATGTTCAAAACAACAACAACAACATCTTCAACAACAACAACAACATTTCAACAACAACAACAACAACAAACAACAACAACAACACAAACGAACAACAACAACAACAACAACAGACATACTAACTAACAACTAACTAACAATCAACAAACATTCTAATAACTAACAACAACATTCAACAAACAAAGACAACAATGCATTTTCAACAACAATACTTACTCATACATTCCAAAAAACTGATTAGAAATTTTATTTTATGTTTATGTGGTTATTACCAAAATTGACTTGGAATCGAGTAGGATCATAGTATCAATTAGATCATAAGATTCATTGGAGAGGGTAGAGGGGGTGGTGGTTAGTGATTTATCTGGATTTGATTCTATTACTGCTTTAGGTATGGGTAAAACAAATTATTTTAGTAAAAATATAACCTAAATCAATAGATCAATAGACCATAGATGATCAGGAGGGTGACTGGAAGGTTATGAAGGTAGAGATAGAGTGGTGTTTGATTAACTCATTTACTGATTTACCTAGGAATGTAAAACAAGATAATTTTAGTAAAAATATTACCTGAATCAATAGATCAATAGATCAATAGATCAATTGATCAATAGATCAGTAGATCAATGTTGATTTACTTATTTACTGATTAACTGCTTTAGGTATGTTAAAACGTAAATTTTTAATTTAGAAACATGAAAAGAATAAATGTTTTAGTAAAAAACAAAATATTTTAAAGAAACAAAAACAAAAATAAATAAAGTTTTTGTGTTATGTTAGACAATTGACTTAAATCAAAATCAATAGATCAATAGATCAATAGATTCAAGTAGATCAATAGATCATGGAAGTAGGGAGTGGGGTGTGGTTTTGAATTACTATTTACTGGATTGTACTGCTTTAGGTATCTAAAAATGCAAATTTGTAAGTATAAACATTAAAAGAATAAGAAATTTAAGTTAAAACAAAAAGTTTAAAAATAAAATTAAAAAAAATAAAGTTTTTTAAATTGTATTTTTCTAAATAGATA
>JABUQX010059014.1:10000-35714 GCA_015478945.1 Trachelipus rathkii | reverse complement strand
TTTCGATCCCTCCACTCCATCCGAAACGACCAACACACGCTCCTCTTTCTTTCCTTCCTTCCCCTAAAGGATCGAATCGAATAGAATAATATAACGCTTTTTCGGGCGGTTCGCTTACGTATCGCGTGAAGGAAAAAGTTTCATACGACGCGACGTACATTGACGCATCTCGGGGAAGATTCGCGCGCGCGTTCGTTTGCTTACCGAGATGCGTTATACGTAATAGACGACCGAGTCTACGCGTTTTTTATATTTTATTTTTTTTATGCGACCGAGAACGAATCGATCGATCGAGGTCGGTTCTCCGGCTCCTTTACGCGATCGTTCGTCGATCGTTTCGTTAATCGCGCCTATATTCTTCTATTCGATTCGTTACTTACTTTTCCCACACAACGCGAACACCGAAGGAGGGGAGGGATCGAAGGTAGCTAAAGCGATGACGAAGCGTCGTATACGACCCCGGCTAGTTATTACGTTCTCGATAAAAAGGGGACGCCCTTTTTACGAAGAAGAATAACGGCCGGCCGGTAAACGCGTTTTATTTTTTAACGTTAAAGGACCGACCGACGACCTTTCTTTCCGGATAAGAAGGGTGTTCGGGTTTTCGGAAAGAAATGTCGCGGTTGGTCTGGTCGGTTCGCTCTTTTTTATTAACATGAGAGAGTTTGGAATTTTTTTGGGGTAGCGGTACCGCGGAAAAGGGTGGCCGGCCGGCAAGCAGGCAGTCTTTTATTTTTCGTCCGTTCCATTCGTTTCTCTGGTTTTTTATTTTTTTGGTTTTATGTCTGGTGTATTTTTTTACTTGTAAGTCCGGTGATTTTTTTTTTAGTTTTAAGGAATATTTTTTAGTTTTAAGAAATATATTTTAGTTTTAATGAATATTTTTTTAGTTTTAAGGAATATTTTTTTAGTTTTAAGGAATATTTTTTTAGTTTTAAGGAATATTTTTTTAGATTTAGGGACTAATACGCGATCTTTTTTCCCGCAGGCACAAAAACACGACCCACACGATAGGTACACGAGCACGTAGCACCACCACTACGCGAAAATATTTTTTCCTCCCTTTCTTTCTTCGTTCTCTCCGACCCCTTCCGCCCTGTATCTACCGAGCTGTATTTCTCTATCGCCTATTTTTTTCGATTCCGGATGACGTTCCGAACCGCGGCGCGGCCTAGACCCGATGATGAGATCTTAAAGACCTTTCGATCTTTGAGGGCGAGCTCCTGCGCTCTGATCGTACGGGACGTGCCATCACCATCGTTCCCTTGTGTAGTGGAGTCACCAGTTCCGTGAACGGTCCTCGCGCTTGGGCGTGGTGGGTTGAGCGGACCTACCGGCGGTGGATCATCACTATAGCTCGCCGCCCCGATCAACGGATTCGGAGCGTCAGATGGCGTCTTTTCAACGTAACGAAACGGAGTTAGTTAGTTGTTAGTCGGTTAGTCAGTCAGTCCTCGGACGAGAAGAAGCTTCCGAGGGTGAGAATTCGTCCTAGGCGTCGTTCGAAATAGCGTTAGTTAGTTAGCTAGCTAGCTAGTTAGATCGATTAATCGGCGGATCGAGTAGCTTTTTTTTTTTTACCTCTAGCCTATCCTATCCGAAGATCCGCGAGCGAGCCCAGGGGTTCGCTCGGACGCAATTTTTCTTCCTCACTCGCTCTTTAAAAGCTTTTTTTCCCTTCTTCTACTGAAATCTATTTTTTTTTCGACCTATACGGTCGCACACGCGCCCACAACTCCACCTAAAACGAAACAGGTTTCGAACGCCGGTCCGGACGGACTTCTCACGGGCTCCCTGTCATCGTACGTCCCCGTCGTGGAGCCCGGGAATGCCTTTCGATCCCTCCACTCCATCCGAAACGACCAACACACGCTCCTCTTTCTTTCCTTCCTTCCCCTAAAGGATCGAAGCGAATAGAATAATATAACGCTTTTTCGGGCGGTTCGCTTACGTATCGCGTGAAGGAAAAAGTTTCATACGACGCGACGTACATTGACGCATCTCGGGGAAGATTCGCGCGCGCGTTCGTTTGCTTACCGAGATGCGTTATACGTAATAGACGACCGAGTCTACGCGTTTTTTATATTTTATTTTTTTTATGCGACCGAGAACGAATCGATCGATCGAGGTCGGTTCTCCGGCTCCTTTACGCGATCGTTCGTCGATCGTTTCGTTAATCGCGCCTATATTCTTCTATTCGATTCGTTACTTACTTTTCCCACACAACGCGAACACCGAAGGAGGGGAGGGATCGAAGGTAGCTAAAGCGATGACGAAGCGTCGTATACGACCCCGGCTAGTTATTACGTTCTCGATAAAAAGGGGACGCCCTTTTTACGAAGAAGAATAACGGCCGGCCGGTAAACGCGTTTTATTTTTTAACGTTAAAGGACCGACCGACGACCTTTCTTTCCGGATAAGAAGGGTGTTCGGGTTTTCGGAAAGAAATGTCGCGGTTGGTCTGGTCGGTTCGCTCTTTTTTATTAACATGAGAGAGTTTGGAATTTTTTTGGGGTAGCGGTACCGCGGAAAAGGGTGGCCGGCCGGCAAGCAGGCAGTCTTTTATTTTTCGTCCGTTCCATTCGTTTCTCTGGTTTTTTATTTTTTTGGTTTTATGTCTGGTGTATTTTTTTACTTGTAAGTCCGGTGATTTTTTTTTTAGTTTTAAGGAATATTTTTTAGTTTTAAGAAATATATTTTAGTTTTAATGAATATTTTTTTAGTTTTAAGGAATATTTTTTTAGTTTTAAGGAATATTTTTTTAGTTTTAAGGAATATTTTTTTAGATTTAGGGACTAATACGCGATCTTTCTTCCCGCAGGCACAAAAACACGACCCACACGATAGGTACACGAGCACGTCGCACCACCACTACGCGAAAATATTTTTTCCTCCCTTTCTTTCTTCGTTCTCTCCGACCCCTTCCGCCCTGTATCTACCGAGCTGTATTTCTCTATCGCCTATTTTTTCGATTCCGGATGACGTTCCGAACCGCGGCGCGGCCTAGACCCGATGATGAGATCTTAAAGACCTTTCGATCTTTGAGGGCGAGCTCCTGCGCTCTGATCGTACGGGACGTGCCATCACCATCGTTCCCTCGTGTAGTGGAGTCACCAGTTCCGTGAACGGTCCTCGCGCTTGGGCGTGGTGGGTTGAGCGGACCTACCGGCGGTGGATCATCACTATAGCTCGCCGCCCCGATCAACGGATTCGGAGCGTCAGATGGCGTCTTTTCAACGTAACGAAACGGAGTTAGTTAGTTGTTAGTCGGTTAGTCAGTCAGTCCTCGGACGAGAAGAAGCTTCCGAGGGTGAGAATTCGTCCTAGGCGTCGTTCGAAATAGCGTTAGTTAGTTAGCTAGCTAGCTAGTTAGATCGATTAATCGGCGGATCGAGTAGCTTTTTTTTTTTTTACCTCTAGCCTATCCTATCCGAAGATCCGCGAGCGAGCCCAGGGGTTCGCTCGGACGCAATTTTTCTTCCTCACTCGCTCTTTAAAAGCTTTCTTTCCCTTCTTCTACTGAAATCTATTTTTTTTTCGACCTATACGGTCGCACACGCGCCCACACCTCCACCTTAAACGAAGCAGGTTTCGAACGCCGGTCCGGACGGACTTCTCACGGGCTCCCTGTCATCGTACGTCCCCGTCGTGGAGCCCGGGAATGCCTTTCGATCCCTCCACTCCATCCGAAACGACCAACACACGCTCCTCTTTCTTTCCTTCCTTCCCCTAAAGGATCGAAGCGAATAGAATAATATAACGCTTTTTCGGGCGGTTCGCTTACGTATCGCGTGAAGGAAAAAGTTTCATACGACGCGACGTACATTGACGCATCTCGGGGAAGATTCGCGCGCGCGTTCGTTTGCTTACCGAGATGCGTTATACGTAATAGACGACCGAGTCTACGCGTTTTTTATATTTTATTTTTTTTATGCGACCGAGAACGAATCGATCGATCGAGGTCGGTTCTCCGGCTCCTTTACGCGATCGTTCGTCGATCGTTTCGTTAATCGCGCCTATATTCTTCTATTCGATTCGTTACTTACTTTTCCCACACAACGCGAACGCCGAAGGAGGGGAGGGATCGAAGGTAGCTAAAGCGATGACGAAGCGTCGTATACGACCCCGGCTAGTTATTACGTTCTCGATAAAAAGGGGACGCCCTTTTTACGAAGAAGAATAACGGCCGGCCGGTAAACGCGTTTTATTTTTTAACGTTAAAGGACCGACCGACGACCTTTCTTTCCGGATAAGAAGGGTGTTCGGGTTTTCGGAAAGAAATGTCGCGGTTGGTCTGGTCGGTTCGCTCTTTTTTATTAACATGAGAGAGTTTGGAATTTTTTTGGGGTAGCGGTACCGCGGAAAAGGGTGGCCGGCCGGCAAGCAGGCAGTCTTTTATTTTTCGTCCGTTCCATTCGTTTCTCTGGTTTTTTATTTTTTTGGTTTTATGTCTGGTGTATTTTTTTACTTGTAAGTCCGGTGATTTTTTTTTTAGTTTTAAGGAATATTTTTTAGTTTTAAGAAATATATTTTAGTTTTAATGAATATTTTTTTAGTTTTAAGGAATATTTTTTTAGTTTTAAGGAATATTTTTTTAGTTTTAAGGAATATTTTTTTAGATTTAGGGACTAATACGCGATCTTTTTTCCCGCAGGCACAAAAACACGACCCACACGATAGGTACACGAGCACGTAGCACCACCACTACGCGAAAATATTTTTTCCTCCCTTTCTTTCTTCGTTCTCTCCGACCCCTTCCGCCCTGTATCTACCGAGCTGTATTTCTCTATCGCCTATTTTTTTCGATTCCGGATGACGTTCCGAACCGCGGCGCGGCCTAGACCCGATGATGAGATCTTAAAGACCTTTCGATCTTTGAGGGCGAGCTCCTGCGCTCTGATCGTACGGGACGTGCCATCACCATCGTTCCCTCGTGTAGTGGAGTCACCAGTTCCGTGAACGGTCCTCGCGCTTGGGCGTGGTGGGTTGAGCGGACCTACCGGCGGTGGATCATCACTATAGCTCGCCGCCCCGATCAACGGATTCGGAGCGTCAGATGGCGTCTTTTCAACGTAACGAAACGGAGTTAGTTAGTTGTTAGTCGGTTAGTCAGTCAGTCCTCGGACGAGAAGAAGCTTCCGAGGGTGAGAATTCGTCCTAGGCGTCGTTCGAAATAGCGTTAGTTAGTTAGCTAGCTAGCTAGTTAGATCGATTAATCGGCGGATCGAGTAGCTTTTTTTTTTTTTACCTCTAGCCTATCCTATCCGAAGATCCGCGAGCGAGCCCAGGGGTTCGCTCGGACGCAATTTTTCTTCCTCACTCGCTCTTTAAAAGCTTTCTTTCCCTTCTTCTACTGAAATCTATTTTTTTTTCGACCTATACGGTCGCACACGCGCCCACACCTCCACCTTAAACGAAGCAGGTTTCGAACGCCGGTCCGGACGGACTTCTCACGGGCTCCCTGTCATCGTACGTCCCCGTCGTGGAGCCCGGGAATGCCTTTCGATCCCTCCACTCCATCCGAAACGACCAACACACGCTCCTCTTTCTTTCCTTCCTTCCCCTAAAGGATCGAATCGAATAGAATAATATAACGCTTTTTCGGGCGGTTCGCTTACGTATCGCGTGAAGGAAAAAGTTTCATACGACGCGACGTACATTGACGCATCTCGGGGAAGATTCGCGCGCGCGTTCGTTTGCTTACCGAGATGCGTTATACGTAATAGACGACCGAGTCTACGCGTTTTTTATATTTTATTTTTTTTATGCGACCGAGAACGAATCGATCGATCGAGGTCGGTTCTCCGGCTCCTTTACGCGATCGTTCGTCGATCGTTTCGTTAATCGCGCCTATATTCTTCTATTCGATTCGTTACTTACTTTTCCCACACAACGCGAACACCGAAGGAGGGGAGGGATCGAAGGTAGCTAAAGCGATGACGAAGCGTCGTATACGACCCCGGCTAGTTATTACGTTCTCGATAAAAAGGGGACGCCCTTTTTACGAAGAAGAATAACGGCCGGCCGGTAAACGCGTTTTATTTTTTAACGTTAAAGGACCGACCGACGACCTTTCTTTCCGGATAAGAAGGGTGTTCGGGTTTTCGGAAAGAAATGTCGCGGTTGGTCTGGTCGGTTCGCTCTTTTTTATTAACATGAGAGAGTTTGGAATTTTTTTTGGGTAGCGGTACCGCGGAAAAGGGTGGCCGGCCGGCAAGCAGGCAGTCTTTTATTTTTCGTCCGTTCCATTCGTTTCTCTGGTTTTTTATTTTTTTGGTTTTATGTCTGGTGTATTTTTTTACTTGTAAGTCCGGTGATTTTTTTTTTAGTTTTAAGGAATATTTTTTAGTTTTAAGAAATATATTTTAGTTTTAATGAATATTTTTTTAGTTTTAAGGAATATTTTTTTAGTTTTAAGGAATATTTTTTTAGTTTTAAGGAATATTTTTTTAGATTTAGGGACTAATACGCGATCTTTCTTCCCGCAGGCACAAAAACACGACCCACACGATAGGTACACGAGCACGTCGCACCACCACTACGCGAAAATATTTTTTCCTCCCTTTCTTTCTTCGTTCTCTCCGACCCCTTCCGCCCTGTATCTACCGAGCTGTATTTCTCTATCGCCTATTTTTTCGATTCCGGATGACGTTCCGAACCGCGGCGCGGCCTAGACCCGATGATGAGATCTTAAAGACCTTTCGATCTTTGAGGGCGAGCTCCTGCGCTCTGATCGTACGGGACGTGCCATCACCATCGTTCCCTCGTGTAGTGGAGTCACCAGTTCCGTGAACGGTCCTCGCGCTTGGGCGTGGTGGGTTGAGCGGACCTACCGGCGGTGGATCATCACTATAGCTCGCCGCCCCGATCGACGGATTCGGAGCGTCAGATGGCGTCTTTTCAACGTAACGAAACGGAGTTAGTTAGTTGTTAGTCGGTTAGTCAGTCAGTCCTCGGACGAGAAGAAGCTTCCGAGGGTGAGAATTCGTCCTAGGCGTCGTTCGAAATAGCGTTAGTTAGTTAGCTAGTTAGCTAGTTAGATAGATTAATCGGCGGATCGAGTAGTTTTTTGTATTTAACCTCTGCCTATCCTATCCGACGCATCGCGAGCGACAGCCCAGGGGGTTCGCTCGACGCATTTTTCTTCCGCCCCACTCGCTCTTTAAAAGCTTTCATTTGCCCTCTTCTACTGAAATCTATTTATTTTTTCGACCTAGACGGTCGCGACACGCGCCCACACCTCACCTATAAACGAAGCAGGTTTTCGAACGCCGGTCGGACGGACTTCTCACGGGGCTCCCTGTCATCGTACTGTCCCCTCTGCGACAGCCAGGGAAATGACTCGATCCCTCCACTCCATCCGAAACGACCAACACACGCTCCTCTTTCTTTCCTTCCTTCCCCTAAAGGATCGAATCGAATAGAATAATATAACGCTTTTTCGGGCGGTTCGCTTACGTATCGCGTGAAGGAAAAAGTTTCATACGACGCGACGTACATTGACGCATCTCGGGGAAGATTCGCGCGCGCGTTCGTTTGCTTACCGAGATGCGTTATACGTAATAGACGACCGAGTCTACGCGTTTTTTATATTTTATTTTTTTTATGCGACCGAGAACGAATCGATCGATCGAGGTCGGTTCTCCGGCTCCTTTACGCGATCGTTCGTCGATCGTTTCGTTAATCGCGCCTATATTCTTCTATTCGATTCGTTACTTACTTTTCCCACACAACGCGAACACCGAAGGAGGGGAGGGATCGAAGGTAGCTAAAGCGATGACGAAGCGTCGTATACGACCCCGGCTAGTTATTACGTTCTCGATAAAAAGGGGACGCCCTTTTTACGAAGAAGAATAACGGCCGGCCGGTAAACGCGTTTTATTTTTTAACGTTAAAGGACCGACCGACGACCTTTCTTTCCGGATAAGAAGGGTGTTCGGGTTTTCGGAAAGAAATGTCGCGGTTGGTCTGGTCGGTTCGCTCTTTTTTATTAACATGAGAGAGTTTGGAATTTTTTTGGGGTAGCGGTACCGCGGAAAAGGGTGGCCGGCCGGCAAGCAGGCAGTCTTTTATTTTTCGTCCGTTCCATTCGTTTCTCTGGTTTTTTATTTTTTTGGTTTTATGTCTGGTGTATTTTTTTACTTGTAAGTCCGGTGATTTTTTTTTTAGTTTTAAGGAATATTTTTTAGTTTTAAGAAATATATTTTAGTTTTAATGAATATTTTTTTAGTTTTAAGGAATATTTTTTTAGTTTTAAGGAATATTTTTTTAGTTTTAAGGAATATTTTTTTAGATTTAGGGACTAATACGCGATCTTTCTTCCCGCAGGCACAAAAACACGACCCACACGATAGGTACACGAGCACGTCGCACCACCACTACGCGAAAATATTTTTTCCTCCCTTTCTTTCTTCGTTCTCTCCGACCCCTTCCGCCCTGTATCTACCGAGCTGTATTTCTCTATCGCCTATTTTTTCGATTCCGGATGACGTTCCGAACCGCGGCGCGGCCTAGACCCGATGATGAGATCTTAAAGACCTTTCGATCTTTGAGGGCGAGCTCCTGCGCTCTGATCGTACGGGACGTGCCATCACCATCGTTCCCTCGTGTAGTGGAGTCACCAGTTCCGTGAACGGTCCTCGCGCTTGGGCGTGGTGGGTTGAGCGGACCTACCGGCGGTGGATCATCACTATAGCTCGCCGCCCCGATCGACGGATTCGGAGCGTCAGATGGCGTCTTTTCAACGTAACGAAACGGAGTTAGTTAGTTGTTAGTCGGTTAGTCAGTCAGTCCTCGGACGAGAAGAAGCTTCCGAGGGTGAGAATTCGTCCTAGGCGTCGTTCGAAATAGCGTTAGTTAGTTAGCTAGCTAGCTAGTTAGATCGATTAATCGGCGGATCGAGTAGCTTTTTTTTTTTTTACCTCTAGCCTATCCTATCCGAAGATCCGCGAGCGAGCCCAGGGGTTCGCTCGGACGCAATTTTTCTTCCTCGCTCTTTAAAAGCTTTTTTTCCCTTCTTCTACTGAAATCTATTTTTTTTTCGACCTATACGGTCGCACACGCGCCCACAACTCCACCTAAAACGAAACAGGTTTCGAACGCCGGTCCGGACGGACTTCTCACGGGCTCCCTGTCATCGTACGTCCCCGTCGTGGAGCCCGGGAATGCCTTTCGATCCCTCCCTCCGAAACGACCAACACACACTCCTCTTTCTTTCCTTCCTTTCCCGGAACTATCGAATCGAATAGAATAATTTAACGGGATTTCGGGCGGTTCGCTTACGTATCGCTTAAAGGAAAAAGTTTCATCCGGCGACCACCGACGCGACGTACATTAACGCATCTCGGTGAAGATTCGCGCGCGCGTTTGTTTGTTTACCGAGATGCGTTATACGTAATAGACGACCGAGTCTACGCGTTTTTTATATTTTATTTTTTTTATGCGACCGAGAACGAATCGATCGATCGAGGTCGGTTCTCCGGCTCCTTTACGCGATCGTTCGTCGATCGTTTCGTTAATCGCGCCTATATTCTTCTATTCGATTCGTTACTTTTCCCACACAACGCGAACGCCGAAGGAGGGGAGGGATCGAAGGTAGCTAAAGCGATGACGAAGCGTCGTACGTTCCGTCTTACGTCCCTGTACTTTTCACAATAAAAACTTTATAAAATATAATTGATTAAAGAATTGTTTCGTTTTCACAAACAATTTTATTTTTACACGATATTAAGATCTTAAGTATAAAAAGTCTATATTCTACGCAATCTCTCCGATCACACTTTCGATCTGTTAAAAATTTTTAAATAGTTGCTTGAGCTATTTTTTTGTAAATTGGTGATAAATTAATTAGATTTTAAGAAAATAAGAAAGACTGAAAAAATATAATTATACATGTACAAACAATACGTTTATATCTTAATATCAATTCCTTATAGGCTATTATTATATGTATTTTTCTTATAAATTAGTCTGCCATTAAACCAGGTTTTCTATGATAATATTTTAGAGGTAACTGAAGTAACAAATTTTCCTTAAAAAAAAATCGTATTTGCTGTTGTTTCGTGTGTTGATAATTTATTAATGAGACCAAGAAAAATTAAGAACCAAAGAAAAAAAACAATTATTACAATATGTGAAACCTGAATATGTTTCCGTACAGCGATAATTCCGTTAAATAATTTTTTAGTTTCCCTCGAAAACAAGCGTTCGCTTAAGTAACTAAAAAATCCATTATTTTGACCATCTCCCGAGGAATTTAAAAGTAACTTATTTCGTTGCCCCGAACGATAATCAGAGGGGTATATATATATAAAAATATTAATATGTAATAATATACTATATGAGTATATATCAACTACATATATACACTATATGTATATATATTAATTATATAGATATATTACATAGGATACTAATACCTATACTATCATCACTCTTATTCACCAATATATACGATCTTATATAGCTGTGATAATAACTGGATACTACTACTCATATATCTCTTATATATACTATATAATAATATCAATAGTTATATTTTTATTATATCCCAGACTAGGTCAAATTTCCGACCCCTTTTTTCACGCACTTGGAGAAATATTACCCTTTAAAAAATGTTTAATTATGTACACTTTCATAAATGTTCTCAAAAAGTCTTCACAGTAATAGTTGTAAGCCTAACAGTGTTATTACGTGTTTGGGGAAATGGCCATTTACATTGTGCTAAGAATCACATTCTTAACTAAGAATACAAAAGATTAAAGCAATAGTACAATAAATTAAGGGACTACCCAACTCTCTCTCTCTCTCTTAGCAATATCACTACAGGATTCTGGGAATGTATTAAGCCTGTCAATTATTTAGTATCTCTTTTACCGGAAACTTCCAGCCTAAATCTCCCTTGTTAATAAACGGGGACACAGAAGATTCAAAATTTGTGCCCATAACACACATAATAGAAGTCGCACTAGAACGGGAACCACAGTTACCGCCTAGAAAATTTTTTCAAAAACTTCTCATAGAAAAAAAATCACATGGTCATACGTGAATGCAATTTTACTCCTTCAATTAGTTATGACCTACTGAAAGGAGGCATGCTAGTTTACGGGCCTCAAGTCGTTGAATCTCACAAGGAAAAATTTCTTAAAGGAAACATCAATTTAATTTTTTGGGCACAAACCCTATAAAAGGGAACGGTTTTTTGTGCCACCACCTTATTATATTGTTCTTGAAATCGGTATTTTTGATGCTTGTTTTCTTGCTACCAGCTTAAAAGTAACAATAATGAAATATTTAATTGAAGTTCCTGAATCTCTAGTGTATACTATTAAAAATGTGAATTGTCAGCCCTTAGATAGTATTTATATAATATATAAATACTATATATGATAATAAGTATATATATTATATATATATAGTTAGTATAATATATATATATATACTATATAGTATTATATATAGTTAATATAAATATATAGATATATATATATAGATATTATTAATATATATATATAGTATATATATATATTATATATATATATATATAGATATTATATATATAATTATATATACTATCATGTAGTATATATATATATATATCATATAATATACTATATATGATATATATATATATATATATCCATATATATATTTCATATGAATATACATTTATATATACTATATACTATATATCTATATATCAATATATATTATATATATTATATATAATATACTATTAATATATATTAATATATATATAATATGTACTAATCTATTATATATATATATATATATATATATAGATATAAATATAGTTTATTTTTTATATATTTCCCAGATAAGAGTAATTTCCGCCACCTACTTCACGCACTTCGGGAAGAAATGCATTATACCTTTAAAAATGTTTCTGTAACTTTTCATAATGTTAAAAAGTTATAGATTGTAAGCCTAATGACTTATGTTTGGCAATGGCAAAATTTAGTGCTTTAAAGAATCACCATTCTTTCTACTAAGGAATAAACAAAAGATATACAAAGTAGTACCAAATATATTTTAATAATATATAAATATAATATATTATATAAATATATATATACTATATTATATTATATATAATTATATTATATTATAGAGTTATATTATATATATATTTTATATATATATAATATATATATATATTATATATATATATACTATATATATTATCTGATATATATATAATATATAGTATATATAAAATATATTTATATATACCCTCAAGCTAATATTATATATACAATAATATATATATATATTATAACTATTAATATATTATATATTAATAATATATATATATTATATATACTATATATATAGTATATATACTATATATATATATATATATATACCTATATATTAATATATTTGCTATATAATATATAATAAGATATAATAAGAAAATATAGATTATAATAGTATATATATATATATATATAATATATATATATATATATATATATACTATTATTATTTTAAATATATATATTATATATATAATATATATAATATATATAGTATCATATATATAATATAATATATATATATATATAAATTATATATATATTTATATATTAATATATTACTTAATTTATAATACGATATTATGTTATTTAAAGTCAATCATACGTAACTATAAGTATAGAGAGATTAGTGTATATAAATACTTTATATATAGTTATATATTAAATAATATATTATTTATATATACTATATATAATATAATATAATATATATTATATATCATTTCTTTATAAATAAAAAAAAATAAATAATGACACAGACAAAATAAACGCTGAAAAATTGAAAAAAATGCTATCTTCCCCAACATAACAAGCAACTAACCCCAATGGAAAAAAAATTCAAAGCATCTTTCCCAGTCTAAATTATTCGATATTTGTTTGAGCTCAAAATTATTCCAAAGTTATATTATTTTCGTATTGCAATTTACTTCATATTTTTTTGATATCCTTTAACACTTACCCCCTCAGAAGTCGTCTGAAAGGTATGCCCTACCTTATGACATCGTCCGTAAACTCGTCTACTTTGAAGCCTTCATAATCTATTACGCAGATTTCTCTTACACGATACTCTAGGTTAGGACCCGACGCAAGCTTTATATTCCATAGAAAAATTATATATCACAGAACACCATCCTCGACCTTCTTAATAGAGATAGTTAGCTAATAATACTAAATGTATGAGAGCAAGTACTAAGGCCCATAATAATATATCTTCAGTTCTCATTATGGGAATGCGGCATAAGCATTCATTCGCACACCCGCCTAAAAACCGCATGCCAACAACGTAAACTATCGTTCGAGTACATCAAAACATATGACAGTTAAGTTATGCGTACTTTCTTCCTCTCGAGATATACATCCCGATATCGTACTGACCAATGCTTCACACCAATTAACTTTTCAGACGGATACTTCACTATCACAAATAATACGAAACAGCACAGTTCTCAACATTTCTACCTTCTCAGTACGTTTATATCTAATTTTCTCTATAGGACACCCCAATCTCGTCTTCTCAAATAACATATTATCGTCTCCTCCCTCCTGTCACTAAATCACAAAACTTTCTAATACTAATCATCATATTAAGAAACGGTACCTAAAAGCTAATTCAAAAGATTAATCCTAAAAAACAAAAAAAAACGTGTGACTGTCGTTCGCTTTATTGATATGGTGAACTACCCCGAAGTCTACTCGTCTCTTTATAGAAATACACGTACATATAATGGTCGTTTTGAGCTGAATAACTTCTTAGAAAGAAAGAAAAAAACAATATATTCATATGTGAGAGTACTGCTGTACTTAGCAATTGTGGAATCGATTGGCAGAATGAACGTTTTAAGTTTTCTTTTTTAGTGGAGGACGGTTCTCTCCGGGATGAAAAACTCGCTTAAGCACAAAATCTTCATTTGCACCATCGCACCGAAGAGTAGAGAGTACGATCATTGTCGTGCCCGGGCGACCGTAGGAGTACCCTTAAGAATTTTTGGTTACGTTAATTTTTAAACTGTACTTATTTATTTATATTAATATTTTGTTTTATTTTAGTCTCCCTTAAATTCCCTTTTCTTAACATTCAAATAATTTTGAGAGGTAACTACAGAATAAACGTCCTATAATATAAATAATACGCTTAACGAAAAGCTCATCCTGGGAAAGAATTATTGCGCGATTTGATCGTTAGAGTCGTTCTTTACATGGTAATATCGAGAAACGACTCATATATCTTATGAGTGAGCTCCGTAGAGGGTAACACCCAAGACAGGCCTCGAGCTTAGATACCCCTCAGAAGCGCATCAACTCTGTAATTACGAAAACGCTCACCTATCGATTTGAGGAAAAAACGAAAAGCTTCCATCGGTTAAAGTCGGTTATCATCTCTTTATTAATAATCGACTGTAAAAGCCTAGAGAATCTTAAAGGGGCACCACGTACGCTTCAAGTCGGGGCACAAAATAAGTTAACTTTGTACTTGCTGCGGGAAGACGGGTTGCCTAACATAGTAAACTTTTTGCGTTCCATACAGCGAGTGTTTTTTTTTGCAGGAGGGGCACTGGTATCTTTTAGTTATGTATTGTTTATTATATTTTTTGATTAGTCTCCACTTCAACATTCAGTTTTCTATGAAATGTTTATTTTTCTGGATTTAGTCGCTCGTACAAGTCTAAGTAACCCACATCATTAATTAAAAAAAAACGGCACGACGCCCTTTCCTAAAGGGCCTATTGGAAGCGATTTGTTTGCCAGTAATACTTTAAAAATTTACGTTAAAAAAAATCTTAAAGGTACCCTCCTACGGTTCATTCGGGGCACGAAATAACGCTACTCTCTACTTTCGGAGAGATGATGCAACAATAAATTTATTTTGTTCCTCTAAGCGAGTTTTTTTTCCGAGAAGAAACCAAACAAAAAATACGGGAATCTAAGTCTTTAACAGGAAATTGATTACTAATCACATTTATTCGCTCTAATGGGGTATTATTGTTTTTCGTTCTTAAAATTTTTCTTAAAGTCTTAACTCTTTCTCTTTCATCCTATCACGACTATATATATTTATATTTTAATTTATATCAATTGAATCTCCCTTAAATTCCAATTTCTACGATAAATATTTTTTAATTTTAAAAACTTAATAACAAATCAAAAAATTCGTTGCACGCCCCAAATTTCTCGGAAAACGCTGTCGTCATCATGGTGTCGTTCCGTTAAAGACCCAAATAACATGACTATGCGTTTAGGAATCCTGTTTTTACGCTTAAAACCAAGTCGTAAGCGTATAATAGTTCAATAGTGCGTTTCATTCGAACCGTCTCAAATATATCTCACAAAGTCTAAATTCGAAAACGCTCTCCGAGCAAAGTCAAGCTGGCGGAAAAATGCAATTTTTTTTTCACAATTGTAACTTGGACCTATCGACCTTTATTCAACGATACAGTAAAACGATCCACATATAATAATCCTATTAATACGCTTTAGCGATAAGTTCAACGAGTCTTCTTTTCTTTTTTGAGCGGCAAGGAGTATACTTTAATATATATTATTAATTCTCTGTTCTAATCCTTCTGATCTCCCCCTTAAATTCGTTTTTGCTATGATTGTTTTTTTGAACGGATAATTCTAAAACGAACAATAATAAAAAACAACGCGCATGACCGACCCATTTTCCTTAGGGCTTTAGAGCAAGTCTTTTTGCTACACTTTAAAAACTTAAGCGCGTAAAAAAATCTCTTAAAGGTATCCCTCCTACGGTCATCGGGCACGAATACACGGTACTCTCTCTTTCATCTGAGGATGTGCAAATAAATTTTTGCTATCCTTAAGATAGTAATTTTCCGAGAGCACAAAAAAAACAATTACGGAACTAGCTCTTTGAAGCACATTATATAATAGTTATTCGCATAATTGATACATTTATATTATTTTCTTCGTTGCTATTTTTCGTAAAATCTTAATTATTTATCATTCATCTAGACTCTCATTATCATATCCATTATATGTTCTCTAGTATCAGCTTTAGTATACTTTAAGTTCCATTTTCTACGTAAATAATATTTTGAGGCTACCAAATAAAAAAAAAAACAACAACATATCGCCCGACGCCTATTTACCTGATCGTTTTTATCTCATCCGAGAAAACGTCACATTCGAATTATAGTGAGCGCCGTTAACAGGAAACGCGCGGGATCTTGAACACCTTCTCAGTTACATTGTATTTCGAGTTTTCACTTTTAAAGATTTTAATAACATTTAAGAATTTATCCAACTTTGTTAAGAAAATTTGTCAGTCTATGTTATCATCGACTTACTAGTATTTATAACTTCGAGGCAATCCTGGAAGTTTTGCATGCGGTGATCATGCAAAAATTTATTTGCAACTTTTTATAATTAATGATAGACCCATTATAAATTGTGAAGACTTCTTTTTAGAAATCTAACACGGTAACTTCGGCAACTGATTAGTCAAGGGTGCCGCGATCGAAAAGTAATTGAGAACCCAGTGAGATATCTACATAATGATTAAAAATCACAATTAAGAGAAACAATTAGAACGAAGGAAAAAAATATCCAATAGTGTGAATAAACTTATTATTCAACCACATTCTATTTACCGAGAACTACCATTTAGACTGCCAGGTAATTATTTTTTTTTTTGGCTTTCGCCGAATGCGGAATAGAAAAAAACTCTCGCCTTTAAGTACAAAAAAATTTATTTCTCATGAGTGGCGGTGGCCCGAAACATACGCATGCAGGATCACACGTTGATACTGTTCCGCTCAGTGCGCAGCGGCGTCAGAGCTACATGGTGGACCCCTTCACGGAAAACCCTGCTGTGTGTGTGTCAGGACCGACGTCATCTAGTATCTTAATTTCTGTACTCGCTCTATCTTACAAGTGATGTTCTTCGCTCTAAAAAATCGCCCCCAAAGCCGTCAAATGGAAGTCCAGTACTGTTGCGTAGTTCTCTCCTCATCAATATAGGATTTGTGTGGTTATATATCATAGAAACCTGCAAGGTGTAGGAGGACGACAAGTAAATTAGAAAAAAATATCATCATCATAATAATTACATAAAGGACCACTGTTTGCCTCGAAAAAAAAAACTCGTTAAGAAAACCGAAAAATTTATCTTTGCAACATCTCCGAGAAGTAAAAAGTACTGTTATTTGTGATGCCACCGATCGAAGCGTAAAAGTGCGGGACCTTATAAGATTTCACTTTACGTCCGAGTTTATATTATCAATAAGAATTGATATCATGTATTCACATATCATAAATTGTTTATTTTTTCTCATGTTCCATTATTTTCCTAAATTTATCATCATAACTTTATCCGTGAAACTTTGCGATTTTTTCTTTCTCAAATACGAATAGTACGTATAATACGTAATTACCGGACGGAATCCTCGGAGGCGGAATCAATCGAGAACAATTTCAGCGTTCACCCTAGAGGGAAGCTGCGCCACCCAAATGTGACGCGTCACACAGTTGAGAACCATCTGAATTCTTACTATTTATTATATTATTTTTTTATATAGTTTAGTCCTCCCTCTAAAATTCCGATTTTCTAACGAATAAATTAAATTCTTAGTGGTAACTAAATTAAAAAAAAATAAAAATATCGCACCGACGAATCCTTTACCTCAGAAACACGTACCTCTTACATATAGTAGACAGATTCGTAAAGGGAACCAAAATAGTAATGCACTCTACCGCAGTATTTAGATTCCAATTTTCTTACGTTAGAACGATCGATCTAAAGCGTAAATAAAGTTCCAATGGTGACGTAATCATCGGAACGTTTATAAACTCAAAAGGTCGAAATCAAAATCGCTCTCCAAAACGTCGATAGAGAAAATTGACATTATTTTTTCAAATTTATAACTTATACCTTACACTTAATAAACGGATACAGGCCTCATAAACCATCACAGATTACAATAATACATATACGCTTAAACGATAGAATTCATCCGTGAAAATATTGCCTTTTGATCGATGTCGAGGTCATCTTTTATGGTCAATCGCAGAATCGTCATTCTACTAATAGTGGACGGCCGCCGCTAGAGGAAAAATCCCCGGCCTCGATATGAACATGAAAATAGGCAATTCTAAATAATAAATATCGAAGTAAGAAATCCTGAACAGGATCCACTTACGCTGTGTCCGGGGCACAAATAAACACCGTACTCTCATTTACTCATTCTCGAGAGATGTGGCCAACAATAAATTGTACCGTTTCTTAAGCGAGGTTTTTTTTTCAAGGGCAAGTGTACTTTATAATATATAATATTATTATTTTTTTATTAATTTAAGTATCTTTCATTACTGTTTTCTATGAAAAATAATTTTTCGAGGTAACTAAACAAAACATTAATTATAAAAAACTGACGCACCGACCCCATTCCCATACATAGGCTTTGAAGCCATTTTTAGCCTACACCAATGAAATTAGGACTACAATATAAAGACTACATTTAATTTAGCATATATCATACAGGTATTGGAAATAGAAGACCTGTCAATATAAACATCGTTTACGGGAAACTTCAGGCCTAACATCTTTGTTAATTAACAGGAACCAAAGAAATAGAGTATGGTATAACAAGTAAATTAGAATGGAACTAAACGGGAACGTAACCTGTGAAATTTTTAAGAAAAAAAAATAATGGTCATACGTTAATGCAAATTTCAATCTATCAATCAGTTATGACCTAACTGTTAAGGAGACATGCTAGTTTACGGCCTAATCCGGTGTTTTTTATTTCTGGTGGAAAGAATTTCTAAAGGGAACAATCAATTTAAATTTTTGGATTAATAAATCGAACGGTTTTTATTTTGTGCCACACCTTTATTAATAGTTGATTCCTGAATCGGATGTTTTTAGCATGCTTAGTATTATACCTTCACTACCAGCTGAAAGCCAACATATAATGAAATTTAAAATTGAAGTTAAAACGTAGTACGGACTATAAAACATGTAAAATATAATAGGATTAAAAGAAATCACAAAACATAAATATCAGTGTAATCAAGTTTCTTAGCTACAAAACTCTTATTTATACAAAAAATATTAATAATAAGATATATACTATATAAATATTTTTTAAACTGAAAAAACTCGTTTTTTAGTAAATATGATCGAAAGACTATTTTATTTGGCATTCAAACTAATTTGCGAATAATTCCCTTTGGTAACATCTTCCCGGAGATGGGTTTTAGATTAAAAATAATAATACGAAAAATTCTCTCCTTCTTCTCCATCGCGCATATATACGCAAAATGCGCGAACTATAACGCCGTTGTACTGTTGGGAAATTATAGGTTTCGCAGGACGAAAATTGTTAGGTACTGTGATATCGTAAGCGATGCAATCTCGATCGCGATAGAAGATTTCTCGTCCAGCACGACCGCATTTCGTGTTCACCATTCCGATAATTGTTGGTTCTTCCGTTCCTTCGAGTCCGACATATAGCGTTTCGTTTTTAAATACCATATAAAACATTTCATCCTCGCGTATTCTAAGACTCAGAAATTCCATTTCGTTTTCGTATATATTGAGCAGATCTTCTCGATCTTTGTGTTTTCTCAATTCGAAACTCAGTCTCGCCAACTGATGTTCGCATTCGTTAAATTTAATTCGCGTAAAATGGATGTTCTTCCCCGTTAAATTAACGAAAGGAATCCAATATTTAAAAATAGGGCGGAGCAAACCGGTGTAGTATTTTCTGACAGTTTTTTTCGCGTAGTCTGAGCCCGATGATGATTGAAGGAACAATATCGATAATAACAAAATCTGTATGTTCGTCATTTCTGCGGAATTAACTTTCCTATCGTGAATTTAGCTGGTTAACAAATGAAAATAAGGGTAGGAGGTTTTCGGTTTTTAAAGAAAAAAAAATACGGTTAATGCGATCCATTTTTCTTTTATTAAAAATAATAGTTTATTATTTATTAAAAAATACTCTTTTATTTTTATAATTTTTATAAAGATTTAATTGTTTTTAATTCAGGTTTGATGACAAAAGAAGGAGAGAAAAACGCCCTTGTTAGCTTCGAGGAAAAGAAAAGGGGAGACGCTTTTTATAATAAAAAATTATTAATTTTATTCTTTTACGCTTTATTTTATGCAAATATTCAAATATATAAACGTTGCTTAAGAACATTTATCTTGATATAGTCTATTACGGATTAAATGATAGGCGGGCGCCGCCTATATTATAATACACTAATCTCCCAAAAGATTCAAAACAATTGCAATAAAAATCAAACTCATTGAAGGATAATTTGAATTTTTATATCAACGGTGAAGATGTTGATGATTTAAGACTAAGTAATTGGAAAATTTTGTGTTCTAAATAGACGAAGATGCATATATCTTCGACCAATATCGAATTTCTTCCGTAGATATTATTATAGTTTTTGTATTAGTTTATTTTCTTATCGTTTATTTTCTTTGTACGGCATCACTATTATATAATGACGTTTCTCGGATTACCATAAACGATCGAACATTTACCTTAATAAAGCTTAACGATAGTTCACCCTGAAAATATTTTGATGAGCATGCGCGTCGTCAAGATATTTTTTGATTATTTTTTAACTTATTAGTTACCCCTAAATTTATTTATCATAGAAAATGGAATTTAAGGGAGACTAAACTATAAAAAATTAATATTAAATATAGACTATATAGTATAGGATCATGATAAACTCAATTAAGACATTTAGACACAATTAGAACGAAAACAAAATAAAAATATGCAATTATAGTGAAAAATTATTATTAGCAATGGCTTTACGGCTTTACGATTCCGTAATTAATTCTTTTTGTGTTCTCTCTCGGGAAAACAACTCCCTTAGAAGGGTGCGCACCCCACCTCGACAGAAAATTTTGTTTTTTTTCGGGGCAGAACCGAAACAACTCATAACTCAGGAAATAATTGAGGCATATCGTAAACATAAAATCAGTAGTAGGGTCCT
Source organism: Trachelipus rathkii (assembly GCA_015478945.1). Taxonomy (NCBI): domain Eukaryota; kingdom Metazoa; phylum Arthropoda; class Malacostraca; order Isopoda; family Trachelipodidae; genus Trachelipus; species Trachelipus rathkii. The sequence continues at coordinate 14,676 of JABUQX010059014.1, read as the reverse complement.
TAGTTCTCCCTATTCAAGTTCCGTGGAATTTGCGGGGGATTCCTGGGATAGATCTTCAAGAATTTCCGGAACAAAATCCTAAGTCTTTCCCTTTGCGTAAGTCGGATGAAACAAAACGCCACTTTATTATGGGTTCCTGTTGCCGAAAAGTTAATGATTGTCCCCTTTAGTTTTTTTTCAACAGAAAAAAAACCGAGAATTTAGAGGCACGTACAACTAGCATGCCTCATACTAATGATTAGATTGAAATTGCATTACGCATTACCATTTTTCACACTTTCGCATTTTTAAAATTCACCAAGTTGGTATACGTCTCCCGTTAGTGCATATTTTATATGCGCTTTTTGCACAAATTATATCTTCTTGTTCCCTTACTAACAAAGAATTTAGACCGGAAATATCCCGGTGAAAATGCCAATATGACAGGGTTTATTTTCAAACTGCCTATATTAGGCTTTTAAGCCCAGGCACTTACTTTTGACCGGGGGCGCACCAACACGAAAATTATTATTCGCGGGGAGAACGAAAACTATCAACAAACTCAGGAATAATTCGAGATATCGTAAAACGAAATTCATTGTAGCCCCTACAGTACTTCCTCATTTAGTTTTTCGGCAGCGTATAGGCCGGTTCTGGAACTAAGTTTCAAATTCCGAAAAAAACCCTGTTGTTTTTACCTCCTTTGTCCGATAGATGTGAAAAAAACCTTATTCCCTTTTATGGGCTGTGTTGCCGAATAATTGTAAATTGCATTGTTCCACTTTAGAAAATTTTTTCCACCAGAGATAAAGAAAAAAAACGAATTTATGCCGCTAACACTACGCAAGCCCCTTACCAGTAGTCATAACTAAATTGATCAGATTGAAACCTTGCATTAGTAATGACAATATTTTTTTTGCCTTCGAATTTTTAAAATAACCAAAGGAAACGTTCCCTTATTAGCGATTTTATAATGCTACTTTGGCCCACAGCATTTGATACTATCCTTACTTCCCTTTATTTAACAATAACTTAGGCCACAAATTTCCCGTGAAGATGCTCACTATTCTTTACCGGTCAGTGCGCACCCACTAGAAGAGCAACATTTTGTTTTTCTCGGAGGTAGTAACCGATAAATCCTCAATACTCAGGAATTTAATTTGAGCATATCGTAAACGTAATCTTTAAAGGTACTCCATACGTTCATTCGGGGCACGAAATTACGATTTACTCTCTACTTTGTCGGAGGAGATGGTGCAAATAAATTTTCCTGTTCCCTAGCCGAGTTTTTATTCTGTTTCCAGAGGAGAAACAAAAGTAAAAAAAAAATTTACGTAAGCTTAGGTCATAATTAAAAGAATTAGATACATAACACACATGAAACGGGTAACAGAGCACAAGAACAAATCGTTACAAAGTTTTACCATCAGAACATATTACTAGAAACTAAATTTTGGTAAGTTCTGAAACATACCTCGCTGTACATAGTGAACATCCCTTCCTCATATAAAACATTAATATAAGTCGATAAGGTCCTCAACAGTCAAAACTTTCTAAAAAAATATCAAAATTTTTTTTTCCGAAGGTCGACTTTATTTGAGAGACGATTTTGAATTTACTAGAATTTCGCGTTATAACCGAGTGTGCGATGAACACGTTCACTAAGGAACTATTAATACGCTTCAACTATTCTAACGAGTAAAAAATGGATTTCTATACGGCAAAAGTCTGATAATATATTGGGCAATTACGAAAAGCACTATAGTTTTATCGTAAACGACGTTTCGAGGGAACAATTGATGGCGATTCGTGCAATATATACCATTTTTAAATATCAATATAATATTTCTAGTAAGACCTCTAAAGATACTTTGTGGATTTTTCGTAACAACTTGAAGTTTAAATAGTAGATAACGTACAATCTAATATACACCCACATATTATTGCATATATCGTATCGACTATATATAGTACACTTAGCCCTCGAAACATACAATACACGTCGGCTTAATCGGACACGAAAATTTCTTTCATTTCAGCATCATCTATCGCGAGAAGAAACAGAACTGTTATTTTGTGCCCGACTCGACGCTTCTCGTAAGACGGGGACTCTTTTTAAGACAAAAGAAATGATTGTATTATCAAGAGCAAAATTGCCAGAATAAAGAAAATTCTCTTTTGCCTGGGAAACGTCGTTGTTTCATAATGTCGTTTGATAATTAGTTATTAAGACTAAGAAAAAACAGATTATATGAAATGCGAATACTGAATATCACTTCTTTCTAAGGGATCTCTTACGCTTCGATCGAGCACAATAATACTAACGTAACTTTTCACATTCTCGGCAGAATGATGCAAAAATAAAATTTTTGCTTTCCTTAAGCGAGTTTACTTTCAGAGAGGCAACACGCAAGTGTACCCTATGTTAAAACAACATACGAAATAAAGCCAGTCCTTATCAGACTTTTAAAAAAAAGTGGGTTCAGTGCTTCTACGAAACATAAATTGTGCTAGGGTAATAAATAACAAAAAAATCCAACGACGCACCAGTGTGCCCTCTGAAACGTCGTTGTAATTGTGACGTTCTGTAAGGCCCAAAATATTATGACCTTTACAACCGTTTACGAATCCATCTTTTTACTCGGTAGAATATCGTTGAGCGACATCCATTAAATCGATTCTTTAGCGACGTTTCATCGGGACCGTTTATAACTAAAAGGGCTAAATCAAAATCGCTCTCCAAAAGGTCGACCTCGGAAAAAAATTTTGAAATTTTTTTAAAATTTTGACTAAGACCTTCGACCTGTCCAATAATCACCTTGGTTTTGCTCTATCAGGTCAACTTTTTGAGATACAGCCATAGGCCTATCTGAGGAGCTATACATATGATAATTATCATATGTATAGCTCGTCAGGTAGGCCACCAAAATTAGTCTAAATATGCTGAGGTTTTGAGTTTAATCCTATATTTCTGGAAGAATATAGCGAATTATTCATATGTAAATGGTTGCTTCTGATGTGTTTCTGTTTCAAAATGACTAATTGACCTCTTTTCTTTCTTTTCAGAGTATTGATATGGCTTCAGGCCGACGGTCATGCAGGAATAATCCTGACGTTTTCTGATACATCTGCGGAGAATACACGCTGGCAATGCACAGGAAGGCATCACAAGCTTTGTGAAGCGCGCCTACCAGGCTTACTTTCAAGTGGCTCAAACGGAAGAGCGACGGAGTCGCATGGCAAGGTCGAGGGTTCGAATCCTAGTTCGGATCCTAGGTAGAAATTACCTAGAGAAGTTCCCCTCCTTGAATAGGGCTATGCCCGTGAGGTGTGATCTTTTAATAAAAAAAAAGGTGGGTGACCTAGATAAGTCCTGGGCACCGCACACGGTGTTCAAGACGTGCGTGGAATATCTCCGGCGCTGGACGAAGGGCACGAAAACTTCACTGAAGTTTGGGATTCCGATGGTTTGGAGGGAGCCGTCTGACCATGAATCGGATTGTTACTTCTGCGCCATCGATACTACTGGCGTCAACCGGAAGAATCGGAGAAGCCTCCAGTACTCCGACCTTCCATCTGCCCGCCGTCCAGTTGCTCACTGCGAAGAACTTCCTGTACCAGCGTGCAGAGAGCTGAGGCGCCCATTTCCTATAGGCTTTGAGCAATTTTTTGCTACACTTTAAAAATTAACGTATAAAAAATATAAGCGAGTTATTTTCAAATGAAACCAAATAAAAAATATTACGGAGTCTAGGACATCGCGAAGACCCATAAGGTTAAACGTTTCGTGACGAAGTAATAGATCAAAGCTGCGGTCGCCTGCGTCGATCAGTTTTCGAATTGGCTTTAAATAATCTTACTATTATATTTTTTTTAATTTAATATTTTTTTTACTTTACTCTCCCATAAAATACCGTTTTCTTTAACAAAATATTTTCTAATGGTGACTAAATTAAAACAATATAAAAATAGTAATAATTTTTTTTCAATAATTGCCATACACGACACCCATTTCACTCGAAAACGTCATTGTTAAATAATCTCGAGAGACTGAAAACGGATGCTAGGTGCTTAGACGCCCCCTCGTTACTTTCCGGGGGTGTCTGGTTGGCATGAAATAACGTTACTTTGTACTTTTAGGGAGATTGAGCAAAATAAAATTTTCGTTCCCTAAGCGAGTTATTTTCTAACGAAACCAAAAAAAAATTTTTACCGAGTCTAGGACTTCGTGAAGCCCCGTAAGTTTAAGCGTGTCGTAACGAAGTATTAGATCGAAACTGCTGTTGACTATCGCGAACCGTCGATCAGTTTTCGAAACGGCTTCAGTAATCTTATTATTATACTTATTATTATATTATTATAGGAAGTAGATACTCTACGTAGAAAAACACGCCAATAGGAAAAAAGTGATAAAAATTCAAAATCTTAGGAGAAACAACTAACTAACCCCCATCGTTTAAGAAGCGAGGGTATAGGTGTGCGGAATGGATGCGCGGTTAATAGCGTGGAGATAGGGGTGTTAAGCATGAAAATTTCGCCCGTTGTTGCGACTAAGTACCTTAAGAGCATCGTTAAAAGTAGGGTTGAAAATTTTTATTGTTAAATATATTATTGCTGCTACATATTATTGTTAGAGCATATATATTACATATATATACATATATTATTATTATATTATATATTATACATATATACAT
>JABUQX010059014.1:0-2500 GCA_015478945.1 Trachelipus rathkii | reverse complement strand
TATATATATATACTATATATATATATTATATTTATATATATACATTATATATATATAAATTTATATTTATATTTATATATTATATATATATATATATATTATATATATATATTATAAATATATAATATATATATATATATATATATATAATTATATATATGATAATATATATATATATATATATATTATATCATATATATATATATAATTATATATATATATATATATATATATATATATATATATATATATATATAAATATATATATATATATATATATATATATATATATATATATACCTTTTTACGTGCTTTATCTCTTTCTGGGAGACTACAGGAAATCGAACTTTAAGGCCGGCTATCCCAAACCAGCTCCACCGACGTGTTAGCAGTCGAGTTTTAATTCTCGCCCCCGCGTAGATAAAACTTCAACTGCTACGCGGAGGATTTGAACCAGCGTCTTTCTCTCAGTATATATATATATATATTATATATATATATATATATATATATTATATATATATATATATATATATATATATATATATATTATATATATATATATTATATATATATTATTCAACAGTTATCACCGCGCTCACGGGCAACGCCCTATTCCAAGGAGGGGTGTTAAGAATAATAACAACAACTCTCAACTAACGCCAAATTTTACGCAGATGAGCAGCAGACGCGGCTTTAACGTGAGGGAATTTAAATTGAGTAGGAAACACAGAGATGGAAGGGAATTCCACAGAACAGAGGTGGCAGAAAGAGAGGCACCGCAGCGAACTTAGTTCTGGAGTTGCTAAATTATCAACACAAAAAACTCATGTGTCCGACACAGCACCCCTTGTTGCTACAGAGGGCGTCGTAAAGGGGTGGCACCCGATGGAAATTCCCATCGAGCAACTTAGCCGACTACGGTACCTATAGGAAAAGAGATAAAGCACCAACATCGCGCCGCAAGGATAGAGGGTCAAGTGAGAGCTAGAAAGTACAGGACAGTTTATAAGTTTTTTGTCTTTGACTCGACCCTATCAAGCGGGTTGAAACCTGAAGCCCCCCCAGATATGAGGAGTGTCCAGTACTCCATACAAGGGCGGATGAGGCCCTTGAATAACTGGAGTAACTGGGAAGAGGAAAAAAAGTCTCGCAGTTCTAAACAGAACTTCCAGTTTCTTTGAGGCCGCCCTAGCAAACGTTGTGATGTGAGGTTTCCAAGACCATTTTTTTGTTTATGTTAAGGCCAGGATGTTTATATTGTCAACAGGAGAGACGAGAGAAAATACCGTCGAAAGAGATAGAAAGTTAGAAAGGTGTCTAGAGAGGGAGATTTGGAAGAAGCTTGAGTTTTATTAAAGAATGAATTCACAAGGTTTCCCACCACCACACACTCTCCCCTATCCAGTATCAGCAGAAATAAGAATCGGAAAGATTAAGACGAACGGCAATCTAGAAGTTTAAAGAGGGAGCAGAAGTTGAATGAGTGAAGAATGAAGGGTGATCATCGCATATGAACGTGAATAGAGTCTAGAATGTCGCAGGTGAGAAGATCATTAATGAAAAGTACGAATAAAGTAGGAGATAAGACAGAACCCTGAGGAACACCACTATTGACAGAAAAGAAGAAGAAGTCGCCCATCAACAACAGCCGATATTGAGCGATTTGAAAGAAAACTAGACATAAGCAAGCAAAGAGAAAGGAGGAAACCCAAAGGAGGGAGCTTGGAGAGCAGTGACGCGTTGCCATTTTTAAACGCCCCGGTTTTTTTTTTTTTGTTTTTCGTGCCAAATGCTTTGGATATGTCAAGAAGTCGCCAGCGCGCAAGTCTCCCCTTACGTTCCTTTAAGGGCGGAAAGACCATAAATCGGTTTAAATAGGAAAGTATCATCAACCAGTCAGACCTACGAACGCCGAAAGCCCGTACTGGCCGATCGAAAGAAGAGAATGAGATTCCAGATGGTCTAAGAAGTGAGATAAGAAGGGTTTCAAAGATCTTAATGAGAACCACAGTGAGAGCTATAGAGGTGGTCGATAGTTTAGAAGGACCAGGAGCGGCTTTCCTTTTTCGAATCAGGTTGGGAACATGTGTCGGTTCCAAACTGAGGGAAAGTGTTAGTATGGAGACATAGAGAATATAGTTGAACGAGGGGAGGGGCCAGCTCGGAAGTACACTCCCTCAAAAATCGAGGAGGAATGCCATCCGGGCACCGCCTTGCCTAACGTTCAATAATCTCAGGAGCCCACTGCACCCGATCAGAATGGTAATCACAGCAACAGACTAGAACACCTGAGAGGAGAAGGTGGAGGCACGGAGAATGCCAGAATCGATCCAGGGTTGCAGGTACGAAGCGAAAATAGGAGCCGAAGATTGGCCTTTTCAGTTGGAGAATTAGCACAGAACCATCAGATCGAATAAGAGGAGGAAAGGCAGTTTACAGAAGTTGTTAGAGAGGTTTTTGGCAAGAGGCCAGAAAGATTTATCAGTAGGAGAACCAA
>JABUQX010059013.1:37500-45051 GCA_015478945.1 Trachelipus rathkii | reverse complement strand
GGTGTGTACTTCGTTCAGTTACTCGTTTCAGGTGTTTAGCCGTTTCGCATTTATCGTGAAACGCTTTTTCACGTTTTCGTGCGCCCTTTCGATGTAAGACCCTAGCGCACGCAAGACTTATTCCTTTGCATCCACTAAGGATTTAATTGCACCAGCCATTTTCCTGCCATTCACAACTTCCTACTACACCCTGCATCATCCGTTCCTTTTCATCCAACATATATCTAAATATTTGAACTCAGACATTTGTTCCAGTTGCTCACCATCTAACATAACACAGATGACTATCCTCACTCAAAACCAGAACCTTACTCTATTCTACGTTTACTTTCAAACCCCTCCTTTTACACACCTGCCAAATCTCTCTCTACTAATCCCTTCAAAGCTATTTCAGATTCGCCACACTAAACTTAATCATCCATATAATAGGTGGAGTACCTCCACTCTCTTCCAGTTCTATTTCCCCAACACCATCCCTTGCTACCTCTGATTCTTTCATAACCAATCCATATATATATATATATATATATATATATATATATATATATATATATATATATATATATATATATATATATATATATATATATATATAATATAATATATATATATATATATACATAATATATATATATCTATATATATATATATATATATATATATATATATATATATATATATATATATATATATATATATATATATATATATATATATATATATATAACAATAACAATCACATATATATATATATTATATATATATACTGTATATATATTCTTTTTCAATTGAATCAATTCAAGCCTTTGATATATTTCTTTTACAATCCAAAAGAAAAATAATAATTACTTTTCTCCGGCTCCGGCTCCGGCTCCGGCTCCGGCTCCGACTCCGACAATAGTTTCTGCACTGTTTGAGAATTGTGCAGTACTTTCTGGCAATAAATTTTTCACGTACAAAAATATTTTTTGAAAAAATTTATGCAAAGAATCTGGTTCCGTTTCATACTCCGGCTGCGGCTCCAGATCCGGCGCTGGATCCGACTAAGGTTTCTGCACTATTTGAAAATTGTTTAGCACGTCTTCTGGCAATAAACTTTTCACCAAAAAAATATTTATAGGAACAAAATTATACCCAGAATCCGGCTCCGTTTCCGACTCCGGATCCGGATCCAACTAAGGTTTCTGCACTATTTGAACATTGTTCAGCACGTCTTCCGGCAATAAATTTTTCATCTAAAAAAATATTTCTTGAAAAAATTTATAAACAGGATCCGGCTCTAACTCCGAGCCGGTTCCGACTCCGGATCCGGATCCGACTAAGGTTTTTGAACTATTTGAAAATTAGTCAGCGAGTCTTCTGGCAATACATTTTTCAACTAAAAAATATTTCTTGAAAAATATTTATAAGCAAGATCCGGCTCCGGATCCGGATCCATCAAAGGTTCCTGCACTATTTGAAAATTGTTCAGCACATCTTCTTTCAATAAATTTTTCACCTAAAAAAATATTTCTTAAAAAAATTCATACCAGGACCGGCTCCGGGTTCCAATCCGGGTTCGCTCCGGATCCGACTAAGGTTTCTGTACTAATTGAAAATTGTTCAACACGTCTTCTGGCAATACATTTTTCGCCTAAAAAGATATTTTTTTGAAAGAAATTAATACCCAGGATCCGGCTCCGACACCGGCTCCGAGTTCGGCTTCGGCTTCGGATCTGACTAAGGTTTCTGCACTATTTGAAAATTGTTCAGCACTTCTTCTATCAAAAAATTTTCACCAAAAAAAAAAATTCAAAAAAAAAAAAATCATGCTCCGACTTCGACTCCGGCTCCGACTCCGAATCCGGATCCGATTAAGGATTCTGCACTATTTGAAAACTGTTCAGCAAGTCTTCTGGAATAAATTATTCATCTAAGAAAATTATCTCTTGAAAAAATTTATACCAAGGATAAGGCTCCGAATCTGGATCTGGATCCGGATCCGGACCCGACTAAGGTTTCTGCACTATTTGAAATTTGTTCAGTACGTTTTCTGGCATTAAATTTTTCACCTAAAAAAATATTTTTTGAAAAAAATTCATACCCAGGCTCCGGCTCTGACTCCAGCTCCGGCTAATACTCCAGCTCTGACTTCACTTTCGGCTCCGGATCTGACTAAGGTTTCTGAACTATTTGAAAATTGTTCAGTACGTCTTCTGGCAATAAAGTTTTCACCTAAAAATATTTTTTAAAAAAATTCATACCCAGGATCCGGCTCCGGCTCCGGATCCGGATCCGACTAAGGTTTCTGAACTATTTGAAAATTGTTCAGCACGTCTTCTATCAATAAAATTTTCACCTAAAAAAATATTTTTCGAAAAAAATCATACTCTGGCTCCGACTCCATCTCCGACTTTGAATCCGGCTCCGGCTCCGACTCCAAATCCGGATCCGATTAAGGATTCTGCACTATTTGAAAATTGTTCAGCAAGTCTTCTGACATAAATTTTCATCTAGAAGTATTTCTTGAAAAAATTTACATACCAGGATCCGTCTCCGAATCCGGATCCGGACCCGACTAAGGTTTCTGCACTATTTGAAAATTGTTCAGTGCGTCTTCTGGCATTAAATTTTTCACCTAAAAAAATATTTTTTGAAAAAATTCATACCCAGGTTCCGGCTCCGGCTCCGGATCTGACTAAGGTTTCTGCACTATTTGAAAATTATTTAGCACGACTTCTGGCAATAAATTTTTCATCTAAAAAATATTCTTCTGAAAAAAATTTATACTATTGCGCCGGCTCTGACTCTGGCTCCGACTTCGACTCCGGCTCCGACTCCGGATCCGGATCCGACTAAGGATTCTGCACTATTTGAAACCTGTTCAGCACGTCTTCTGGCAACAAATTTTTCATCTAAAAAAAATTTTTCTTAAAAAAATTTATACCCAGAATCCGGCTCCGAATCCGGCTCCCGCTCCGGATCCGGATCCAACTAAGGTTTCTGCACTATTTGAAAATTGTTCAGCACTTCTTCTGGCAATAAATTTTTCACCTAAAAAATATTTTTCGAAAAAAAATCAAACTACGGCACCGGCTCTGACTTCGGCTCCCACTTCGACTCCGGCTCCGACTCCGGATCCGGATCCGACTAAGGATTCTACACTATTTGAAAATTGTTCAGTACGTCTTCTGGCATTAAATTTTTCACCTAAAAAAATATTTTTGAAAAAATTCATACAGGCTCCGGCTCCGGCTCCGGCTCCGGCTCCGGCTCCGGCTCCGGCTCCGGCTCCGGCTCCGGCTCCGACTTCACCTTCGGCTCCGGATCTGACTAAGGTTTCTGTACTATTTGAAAATTGTTCAGTACGTCTTCTGGCATTAAATTTTTCATCTAAAAATATATTTTTAGAAAAAAAATCATACCCAGGATCCGGCTCCGGCTCCGGCTCCGGCTTCGGCTCCGGCTTCGGCTCCAGCTCCAACTTCGGCTTCAGCTCCGGATCCGAATAAGGTTTCTGCACTATTTGAAAATTGTTCAGATCTTCTAAAAAAATATTCTTCGAAAAAAATCATACTCCGGCTCCGGCTCCGACATCGACTCCGGCTCTGACTTCGGATCCGGATCCGACTAAGGATTCTGTACTATTTGAAAATTGTTCAGCACATCTTCTGCCAATAAATTTTCATCTAAAAAAAATTATTTCATGAAAAAATATACAGGCTCGGCGGCTCCGGCTCCGGCTCGGCTCCGGCTCCAGCTCCGGCTCGGCTCCATTTATTTGACTGAGGAAAATCCGAAAAATGATGAGCTAGAGGTTGATGAAAAAATTAGATTTTCTATAATTATAAATAAAACATTTTTTTGATCCTAAACCTGGAATTGCAATTTTGACTGGAATTGAAATTTTTTAGTTCGACACCTCTCTAAATAAATTTCTGTATCTAAAAAACTATTTAGAATTTTTAAAAAATAATTACACCATGATGTTCAGGAGGAATTTTTCTACTAATTTAGATAATAAAAAAAAAAGTTGAAAATTTTGATTTTGCTTTCAAAAGTAGGGGGTCTAGTTATGAGTCTCCCCTTAAAATTAAAATACGTATTTTTACAACAGCAAACAGGTAACTCAAGATAATGCTGCAAAATTAAAATTTATTGAAACTTACTAGGTAACGATTAGGTAATATTCTTGAATCTAACAGAAGGCTTCATAAAAGTTGTAAGTTATAGGGACCGCTGTCGTTATATACAGTATAGTATGATATATATATATAATAATACTGTATATATATATATATCTGTATATATATATATATATATATATATATATATATATATATATATATATATATATATATATATATAACTAAATACAAAGCTACACATCTATATGTAACAAAAATTTATATTTATAAAATAGTATATATATATATATATATATATATATATATATATAATATATAATAATAATATATATATATATATATATATATATATATATATATATATATATATATATATATATATATATATATGATATTTATATATATATATGTATATATAATAATAATAATATATAATAATATGAATATAATATATGCTTAATATATATATATAGGTATATACATACAGCTATAAATGAAATGAAATAAAAATAACATATTTATATATATGATAACATACTATATATATATATATATATAATAATGTAATAATATATATATATATATATATATATATATATGTAATATATATATAATAATATGTATAATATATATATAATAATAATAATAATAATAATATGTATATATATATGTATATAGTATTTATATATATATATATATATGTAATATAATATATATATATATATATATAATATATATATGTATATATAATAATAATATATATAAATAAAAATAAAATGGAAATAAATGAAATGGAAATGTAGAATACATATGTAATAATATATGTAATATATAATAATATATAATAATAATAATAATAATAATAATATGTAATAATATAATAATAACTTCAATAACTCAATAATTTCAATGAATAATATATGTATATATTGTTAAAATAAAATATTTATTTGTATTACTCTTTAAGGAATGAGTTATTGCATATGCACTATGGGATTATATAATAATAATAATAATATATATATATAACTAATATATATAATAATAATAATAATAATATATATAATTAAAATAATAATAAAAATATATATATATAATAATAATAATAATTTAAAGAATATTTAAACAAAAATATATATATAATATATATATATATATAATAATAATATATATATATTTCTTCTAATATGTATATATAATAATATGTAATATATATGTATATATAATGTATATATATATATATAATATGTATATATATATATATATAACTAATAATATATATATATATATATAATAATAATATATGTATATATATATATAAATATATATATATATATATATATATATATATATATATATATATATATATATATATATATATATATATATATATATATATATATATATATATATAGTTTCAAAATCAAAATAGCTTAGGACGCCAGTAGAAATAATGAGTTTCCCCGCCGCAAATATCAACATCAATATGACCTTCTTCAAGATAACCCTAATTCTGCCCTTACCCTTCATAGATCCACACATAATCATAACATAAACATTAACCACATGACACCCATTATTCACATTGAAAATCTACAACTTAGAAAACTTTCCGAATCTTTTTGCATAACCAATTCTAACAATTACAATATACAAAGAAACGACTCACACATAGATCCCATCATAAATAACATTCTGCACTCCTCACCTTTTTTCAAAAAACTTAAAACCAAACTTTTGTAAATTAATTTTATATTTTGATTTTATTTTATATTTTCATTATTATTTAATTTAGTTGATGTAAAACAGCAGCTGAAAGAGGACCTAGATTGAGGTCGAAAGCTTTTGCTAACAAATTGTAATAAATTTATGATAAATATCTGAGAAATCAATTTTCTTGTATTTAAAAAAAAATCCATGTCTCATTTAATTAAGGCATTTTAACCTATATATATATATATATATATATATATATATATATATATATATTTTTATTTTATATATATAAATATATATATATATATATATATATATATATATATATATATATATATATATATATATATATATATATATATATATATATATATATATATATATATATATATATATTTTTTTTTTTTTTTTTTTTAAAAAAAATAAACACCACCCCTCACACGGCAGCCCTATTCTAGGAGGGGGTGTACTAAATTTACGTCCGAGCAGGACGGAGCCAAGCCCAAGGAGAGAATAGCTCACATTCTCCCACCCGACCAGTTGCGAACCTGGGACCCTCGCTTTGTTTGGCGAGTGCTCTCCCACTGAGCTACCGGGTGGCTTTTTGTATAAATAAATATAAAATACAAAAAAAAACATATACATACATATATAAATACATACATAAATACACAAGCATATACATATAATATTATCATTATCACTATTATTAATATTAAAAACTAAACACTATATTTCAAACACAAATTCAATATATTTCACTATCAATCACTACTAATCACTGTATTTTAATATTGTTATTATTATTACTATTACTATGCTACTATGATTTAACACTAATATTAATATGTTCTACACTATATATCACTACTATGCACCACTACTCACTATATTAAATATTATTATTATCACTTTCACTACTGTCACTATTATTCATTATTATTATTATCATTATTATTAAGAAAAGCAACAGTTGAGGAGGACTCCTGCTCCTGGAAACTGCATAACTGAGGCCCTCTTGTTTGGGCAAAGATCAAGAGGCGTCGAAAATCAAATGCGAGACGTAGTCCAAGTAGATTTTCTCTATCATATGGCCAAATGACTTGTAAATTCCAAAATTTCAAAAAAGAACAGATATCGAAAGTTATGCCGCTCCACACCCAATTATTATTTATTTATTAATTATAATATTTACTTATTTTAATCTAAAAGTGAATTTTAAAGATCGTAAATTATTTTTCTCATTTTGCCAAAATTTTTAAACTCTTTAAACTAACTGGCCATCTGATTTAGTCCAAATTGATAGTTAAACTATATATATATATATATATATATATATATATATATATATATATATATATATATATATATATATATATATATATATATATATACTATAATTTTTTTATTATTAAAAATAATAATTACTGCAAACAGATTGAAAACTCTACTTGAAGACACAGGTTTGTTCTTGTCTTTTATAACACAGAGTCTTCAGGTTTGTGGCACAAAAGTGAAGCCATGGGGAAGGACCTGCCTTCAAGTTGCTGTAGAAGTTACAAAGATGAACGTCATTGGTATTATTATTATTATTTTATTATTATTATTATTATTATTATTATTATTATTATTATTATTATTATTATTATTATTATTATTATTATTATTATTATTATTATTATTATTATTATTATTATTATTATTATTA
>JABUQX010059013.1:7500-30000 GCA_015478945.1 Trachelipus rathkii | reverse complement strand
ATTAAATTAATAATCACATTTAAAACATCTCGTTCACAAAGACAAAATAGTAATATTTGCTCTAGTCTTTAATGATTGACGATTGAATTTTTATAATATGGTAAGGTTCATTCGGTTTAGGCGGAACTGGACGGCATCGTTCTACGTCGACAAATTGTAGCTCGTGTGTTAAGTCATTATCATAGAAATTATATATGTATTTAAGTATAATCTAGAAACTTTGTCAAATTTTTATTTCGTGCAGGTCCATTTGTGCAGGATGGAACTGATAACGGATCTTCGCAAGCTGAAGAAATTAGGTAAGTTACCTAAATAAATCGTATTTAAAATATTTTAATAAAAATTTATTATTAACTTTAACTTTAATTTCAGAAGAGTAGTTACTCTTGTTGAGTGTACGCTTCATATGCAGAGAAAACAACGATTTCAATCTTCATCAGAAAGCGATGAAGTACGTTGTGGGTATTCTTTTCTGTAAGTATTAAATTGGCATCAGGAGTATCAAGTGATTTATCACTTGAATTACGTTCATAATAATGAATTAAAGGTTAATAATCTTGTAAATCGAAATGTTTTAACATTAATCAATTAATCATAGTTAAAGTAATCCTGATATTACACTGTAACGTAATCTATTACTGTATCTAACTAAGGATAGCAAAGGGAGTCGTCGAAACATATATAATTTGTTTTATATAATTCCAAACTGCATGTAGTTCTATATATGTCTTTCTCAGTAATGTTGTTATTTGAATCTGCAACCTGCCCTACCCCTCGCATATATAACCCCTTTTGTCCCTTGGTTTATATTTTTCCTAATTTTTTACCAATTCAAATCTTACCTATTACCTTTGGCTTTTGTATTTATTAAGACACCCTGTTTTATCATTTGATGTGCCTTTGGGATAAATGTGCAATTCTGCGATGCACAGTGTGTACAGTGCACTGTGAAGCATGCACAGATAAATATAAAATACACTTGGATTAACAAAAAGTAATAGATTTATATATAATAATCTAAGTCACATTTCATTTATTTGCCTTTTCAGATAAAAAAATATATAATATTAATAATAGATAATAAAGATACAAAAATGTTCACAAAAAGCAAAACACACAATTCCTCGTTTGGCTATCCTACACACTTTCCAGCCTTGATGACTCATTCAAAGGTTGATCCCTTTGGTCACTACCGATTTGTAAAGAGTAGAGAAAATATTGAGTCGAAGGCTACAAAAACCACAAAACAAATTATAAAATTGTAGCAAAAGATGTCGAAGGCATTTGAGATTTGTTTTCATTTCCCCGGTCTCCCAGCCGGTCGGTTTCCTGCACACTCATCACTATGCATCCTCTTAACCAATCGACAATAATCCATCCTTCTCATATGTCCAAACCATCATAATACACTCGTTTTTTTCTCATTTACGCCATTCTTCACACCACACAACTCCCTAACACGTTCATTCCTCATTTTATTAATTCATCTCACACCTAACACCCTCCTAAGATTGTTCATCAGAGCAGATTGCTCCTTAGATCTATACCTCTTTTTCTACACCATAGTTTCACTAATATACATTAACAAGGGTAACAATATATCCTCATGTAAAACCCTAGCTCACTCCAGACTTAATCCATTTGTGTTCACCAAGAATCTAATTGCACCAGCCACCCTCCCACCATTCACAACTTTCCTACTACACTGTAATATCCGTTCTCTTTTCACCAAACATATATCCTAAATATTTAAACTTAGATACTTGTTCCAATTGCTCACTATCCAACATGAATTTATGCCACGGACCCTCCTCACTTACTCCCACAACCTTACTCTTCTCTACATTTACTTTCAAACCACTCCTTTTACACATCTTGCCAAATCCCTATGCCAATCCTCTCAAACACTCTTCAGATTCGCCACGCAAAACAAAATTAAATTCGTTTTCATACCTTTAAAATCAATATTTTAATTTTTTTTAATTATATAATATTTTTTAATGTTTTTCAAGTCTTTGAGGCAAAATGTTTAAAGTCATTTATTCACTTTTCTTAAAAACATATTTTGTGTATATATATATATATATATATATATATATATATATATATATATATATATATATATAGCTTTATAGGAACAAGAATAATAACAACTAATGTAAAATCATTTACTTAAAATAAATAAAGAAACAAAAATGAATAGTTTTGAAACTTTTTTAACCACACTTTAGATACTATTTTAATTATATCGTAGGCTAAACAATCTCCGCACCTAAATTAACATCCGCATCAATCAAACATACGCATCCGCATCCTCTTTTGAAAATGAGGATGTTGAGGATGATGTTTTCTACATATGATTTTGATTAAATGCATATAAAAAAAAATATTATTTACATGCATCTTTATCATGGAAGTTTATGGGAATAATTGTAATTTTGAATTTCGATTTCTGTATATATATTAAATATATATATATATATATATATATATATATATATATATATATATATATATATATATATATATATGCGCCTGCAGGCACTGCTGCTGCTGCTGCTGCCATGCCTGTATATAATATAATAATATAACAATAATATATATATGTATCATATATATCTTTATATATATATATATATCATATATATACATATTATATATATAATAATATAATAATAATAATATGTTTTTATATATATATATATATAATATATATTATATGTATATATATATATATATAATAATATATGTAATAATATATAATATATGTATATATATAATAATAATATGTAATTTTTTTTTTTAATAATATGTAATAATAATAATATAATAATAATATACATATATATATATATATTTTTTTATATTTACCTTTTATATTTATATATTTATATAATATATATATTTTTATATATTTTATATATTTTTATATATTCGACCTTTGTTACAAATATTTTATATAGCCTATAATTATATCTCTTGATACACATATAATCCAATATCGTTATACTCCTCATTTTTTTACTCATATTTTTATATATTTTATATATTTTTATATATATCGACCTTTGTTAAAACATATTTATATAATTAGTTACATATTGATATCTTTATATATAGATTTACATATAGATTGCTTATCTCCATGTTTTTATATATATATTTATATATATATTTACATGTAGGTTTTTATATATATTTATATATATATTATAATATATATATTTCTCTATATATTATATATATATATATATATATATATTGATGTAAATATTTAAATATAAATTTATATATATATTTATATATATATTTTTTTATATATTTATTTATATATGTATTTATATATATGTGTTAGATTTATATTTATGTATATGTTTTATATCCGGTTTGCTGGATTTTTTCCTATCTTATTTATATATATGTATTTATATATATATTTATGCACTACTATTTTATGCCTCAGTACCATATATATTTATATATATATATTTATATATATAATTTTATATTTCTATTTATATATATATCATATATGTATTTATATATATAATTATATATACAATTATATATGTTTATGTATATGTTGTATGTATGTTGAAATAAAAAACATATAGAAGTTTTTACAACTTAACGCTGTATAGGCAGACCACTAGCATTTGCATACATAGGTATTTATATGTATATTTCATATATATATATGTTGTAATATATATGTTATATATATATATTTATGTAATAATAATTTATATATATGTTATATATAATTTATATATATATTTATATATATATTTATATATATATGTATATATGTATGTGTATATTTATCTTGTATGTATTTATTTATATATATGTTATATATAATAATAATTTTATATATATCTTATATAAAAGAATTTATAATATATATAATATCATTTATATATATATTTATATATATGTTTGTAATATATGTATAATATGTATTTATATGTATGTTATGTATGTATTTATGTATATGTTAATGCTTATCTCTGTATTATTAATACTTAAATAGATATTAATGTACAATATAAGATGTTGGGATATTTATATATATATATATATATCGATCTTCTACGACAATATATAATTAAAATTATTTAACATATAAACATTGTATATAATATATTATATATATATTTATATATATATTTATATATATAATTTTATATATATATTTATATATATATATTTATATATATGTTTATATATATGTTTATATATGTTATAATAACAACAATATGTTATATGCTCTTTGTTGCTCCACCCGCATATTTATATATATGTTTATATATATATATTTATATATGTTATATATATGTTATAATATATGTTTATAATAATATGTTTAACATACTATATATATTATATATTTATATATATATTTATATATATATTTATATATATTTATATATATGTTAATAAATATATTTATATATATATTTATATATATCTTTATGCTCAATTACCATAATATATTTATCATAACTCTTATTTATACTTTTATATTTATATATATGTTTATGTATATAATTTATATATATGTTTATGTAATAATTTTATATATACTATTTATATGTATTTTATGTGTATTTATAATAATATGTTGCATATGTAATTTATATATATATGTTTACATATATAATTTAAGTTCATATGGGTAAGTAATATATTTATGTATATGTTTATGTATATATATTTATGTATGTATGTATGTAATAATATATGCATGCAATCCATGATAATATGTATAATAATAATAATAATAATAATAATATATAATATAATAATATATGTATAATATGTATGTAATAATAATATATAATAATATATATAATTTGTAATAATAATAATAATAATATGTATATATATCATATATATGTACCAATAATAATATGTATATAATAATGTAATAATAGTATAATATAACATATAACATATCTTATATAATATACATAATATAATATCAATAATAATAATATACATATATATGTAGTAATAAAAATAATAATACTATACAAATCATTTAATATCAATACTGATATTTAATAATAATAATATTTAATTAAAAGTTTTCGATTTATATAATAATATAATAATATATAATAATATATAATATATATGTAATAATATATAATATAATATTAATAATAATAATAATAATAATAATAATAATAATATATACATATACGTATATATATATAATAATATATATACATATGTACTTTTCAATTTTGTTGTTATTATAAGTTTGATTATAACATTGAGCGGGGTAGTGGCACGTACAGCCTCTCTCATTCACACTTCCCCTCATCTCGCCCTCACCCACCTCCTCCACCCCACTCTATCTCTCGCCAACACCCTACCCTCTTCCTCCCTCTTCCCTCCCTCCTCCAGCATCTCCTTTATCCCATCCATCCACCTCCTTCTTGGTCTCCCCCTTCCCCTCCTTCCTATCCTTATCCTCAACAAACTCTCCTAACCATCCTCTGTTCCTCCATTCTCACTAGATGCCCATACCATCTTAACATTCCCTTCCCCCCGCTCTTTCCACCAAACCATTCCTCCAATCACATCTCTCCCTCACCACCTATTCCTAATCCTCTCCTTTCTGCTAACCCCACAAACCGCTCTCAACCCTTCATCTCAAATACTTCAACTTCTTCCTGGACCTGGCATTCCACCCCGTTTCACCATACAACACCGCTGGTACACAAATTTTTCAAACATACTTATCTTTACTTTCTGTGATAAATCCCTTTCCATAATTCTCTCAGACCATTCAAAGCTCTCATTCCTTCTCCTACTCTGTATTCTGTCTCCTCCTTCATCCCACCCCCCTTCCCAATCCATTCCTAAATATCTAAAAATCTTTACTTCTTCAATACTACACCCCTACTCTAACCTCTAACCCCTCCCCCTCCCTCTCTTTCACTCCTCCTCAAACACTAACACTTTACTTTTACCTGGATTTATCTTAAGGAAAGCCCCTTTTTGTGCATTCTCTCCAAACTCCCCTCACCAAATACCTCAGCCCTTCCACGTTCTTCGCCACTAGGGCAGTAGTATCGTCCGCAAACAGTATCATGTTCCCTTCCCTTCTATCATTCCCATTCATCAGTTCCACCCCCCTCCCCTCTCTCACCATTCCTCTGCAAACACTCTCCATAAACAAATTGAATAGCCACGGTGACATTACACCCCCCTCAATACTCTCACCACCCCAAACATCCCACTCTCCCCTCCTAACACTCTCACACACATTCTACTATTCCTATAAAAGGCCCTAATACCTTTACCTAATTTACCCCACACTCCATTTTCCTCCAACACCCTCCACAACTCACCCCTCTTCACTCTATCATATGCTTTCTCTAAATCTAAAAAAACACCCATACACTTTCCCTTTCCTCTCTATACTTTTCTCCATAAGCATCTTTAGTGTAAACACTTGGTCCACACACCCTCTTCCCTCCCTAAATCCTCCTTGTTCTTCCCCCATTCTCCCCCTCGTTAAACCTCTCACTCTCTCAATCAGTATTCTCATACACTTTCCTACCACACTTAAAGACATATACCTCTATAATTCCACATTCCATCCTATCCCCTTTCCCCTTATGCAGGGCCAAACAACCATCCTCCCAATCCTGTGGTACCTCACCACTCCACCAACATATATATGGTATATAACCTATGCAGCCATTCCTCCACTATACCTCCCCTTCTGCAGCTTTCATTCTCACACCATCAGACCTGCGGACTTCCCTTTTTTTCCTTTATTCAAGGCCCCAATAATTTCCTCCATTTGTATTTCATCCTCCCCCTCCCTCCACAATTCACTCCCCATCCTCACCTCTTGCAAATCTTCCTCCCCTCCCCCACCCACTTCATTCAATAATCCACTACAATACTCCCCCACCTCTTCCTCACCCTATCCTCTCCTCCTATCCACTCCCCATCACCTCCCTTAATCCTCTCCCCCAACCCCTCCTTCTTCCTTTTTTTATTACTTCTTTTCAGAACATCTTGCTCCCCGATTCAAAATTTTCCCTTGACACTTTTCTACACCATTCATCTTTTACTCTTCTCTTCGTCCTCTCCACTCCCTCTTTGCTTCCCCTCTAACCCTTCTATATTCCTCCCAGCTTTCACTCTCTCCTCTTCTAACCATTTATTCATCCTCCTTTTTCCTTTCACCACCTCCTTCACCTCCCTCACTCCACCATTCACTCCCTTTCCTTCTGCTTGCACCACCCTTTTTACTCCACATACCCTTCTAGCCTCTTCACATACTGCCTCTTTAAAGCTCATCTCCACTCCCCCTCCACCTCCCTAATTCCCGTCCCTCTCACGTCTCTCCACCTATCCTCCATACCTCTCCCAATTCCCTCTTACACACTGTCTCATCAATTTTTCCACCTTTATCACTTCCACTCTCCTCTTTTCTCCCCTCTCCCTAACCATCACCTCTCCTCCCCCCCTTATCCTGGCAACCACCAAATAGTGATCCGATATCCCCCTCCCCGCCCCTCTAAATACATTTACATCTAGTATTCTACCTCTATCCTTCCCATTTACACACACATAATCCAGTACCGCCCTCCCCCTTATCTACTCTTCCATGTATACTTATGATTTTCACTTTTTTGAACCAAGTATTCCACTATCATTCTTCTTTCAACACACAACTCTAACAGACTTTCTCCATTAACATTTCTCCCTACTAAATGGATTACTATTATTCTTCCACCTCTTCCCTCTGCATTCTAAGAATCTCCCCACAATAGACAAATTTTATCTTTACCCCGAAACTTTCCCACCACTCATTCAACTCACTCCAAAGATCTTTCTCTCTCCTCTCGCTCCATTCACTGGTGCATATGCGCATATAAAAACCCACATTTCCCACCCACATTTCACTTTCAAACTCACCTGGCTGCACAACCTCACCTTATCCCACACCTCTTTCCTCGTAACTATTCCCACCCCTTCCCTCGCCCTCACTCTCTCGTTCGCCCCTGATATCATACCCTTGTATTTTCCAAAGTCCATCTCCCTCTTTCCCTTCAGCTTAGTTTCTGTTAACCCTAGCACATCCAACCTTTTTTTCTTCAAACATTAACCCCACTTTCTTCCCTCCCTCTTCAAATCCTCGTTTACCCACCTCTCACGTTCATACATCCAACCCTAATTATCTCTCTCCTCCCCATCTTTCCCTTCTTCTATATATATACACACTCAGGAGCTGCACTTTGTGGGACTCACCTAGGCGCTCAACGCAAGGCCACCCTTTCGCAAAATATACCTACAATAACACAATAATAATAAGAGGTTAAAATGATAATATATATGAAATATAAAAGGTTAAAACCTACGAATCTATCAATTTATGTTTGTTCTACTTTTTTTCCACTTTCTTTAAGAGGTACCGTTGAAAGACTTTATTTATCTATTAAAATCTTTTGTTAATTCTAAATAAAATCCACCTGAACTACATAAATGGTTATAATTTCAAGTTTCACACCGTATCAGTAATAATAAGAAAAGGTTAAAATGATAATATAAAGGTTCGAAACCTACAATCTATCAATTTGCATTTATTCCTACACTTTTTTTGCCTTTTTTTTTTTTGGAAAATTTTGTTTTTTTTTAGGGGGCTTTATTTATCTATTAAAATCTCTATTTAATTATTCTAAAATCTACAGACTACAAAAATAGTTATAATTTCAAGTTTTACGCAATGTCAATAATTATTAAAAGTTAACTCGCTTTCTCTTTGAGTCATATCAAATAATATTTAGAATTTCGAGATTTAAGAGAACACTCTTAAATAGTAAATCACAAAAACAGGGAATAACTTACACTTTGGTTCATTAATTAACTAGATACCTAATCACGTATCCAAATTTTAGTAGTCAACTCTACTTTGGTCATCAATTCCTTTTCACATTATTACTACAGAATAAATTTAACTGTTCATCCAAAATTGACTCGTGTCTCAGTCATATACTAGTGAGGTAACCTGCTTCTTCTTTTACGGAAAATCAATTCACAATTTTAAATTATCAGGATAACAGGTCCACAATCGATTCCGAGCACTCCTCGGGATTGTTCCTTCTTCTTATCTAGTTCTTTAGAAGGATACTTTTTGCAGTATTTAGTGCTTTATCAAACTTTTTTAATTTTGGAAAAGACAATAAAAGTTTGACATTACAACTTTCCTGGACTAAATCGTCTACCTTATTTTGTAAAAACAATTGTAGAGTTCCATTCAAGATTTAGTTGTGCTCCTTCTGCTCTTCAATCTCTTCTTGAAAATTCGAATTTTTTTATGGCGTCATTTTGCTTGCTTTTTTTTTTGCAAGTCTATTAATCCGACTATGTCAATCTCGCCACAAAGTATCTATTAATTTACTTAAAAGTATCTATTAATTTACTTAAATTCATTTCATCTTCACTTCACAGTTTTGACTTTCTAAATCACTCATGATTAGTTTATTACAGTTTACTAATAAACTTTACGCAGCCGCGATAAGTAAAAAAGTGAGCAAATGAAGAGCTCAGTTTAGCACGTCCTGCTTCGATAGAGGATATATATATATATATATATATATATATATAACATATATATATAATCTTTAATATATATATATATGTAGTAACTCTATATATATATAACATATATATATATATATAACATATATATATATATATATATGACGCTATACTATAATGTAATTTGTAATAATAATATACTTATCAGCATAACAATAATGTATGTATGTTTACGTATATATAATAACCTAACCGCGCGCATATAATAATAACATATATATATAATATATGTAATATCGTTTTGTATATATATATAATAATAATAATATATCAATAATATAATAATAATAATATGTATAACTAATAATACATTACTACTTTGTATAGCGCTAATACTCTGTATGTAATATTATATCATGTTTATATAATAATATATGTTTATTTGTAATACAATAATGGCATAATAATAATAATAATATAATATATACATAATAATAGCATAATAATACGCACATAATATATATATACATAATAATAATATGTAATAATATAATAATAATAATACAGCTATATACAATATATATATTTATATAATAATATAATAATAATAATATGTAGTAATATATAATAATAATAATAATAATAATAATATTATATCAATATAATAACATAATAATAATATAATAATAATAATATATATGTTTATGTATATAATATTTAATAATATACCTATATTATAATAATATGTTTACAATAATATTTAATATTAGTAATAATAATAATAATAATAATAATAATAATAATAATAATATGTATGTATATATTTATATATAATAATAATAATAGCATATAATAATAACAACAATATAATAATGAATATTTCAAAAATGGAATATATGTATATAACTGTTTTGTATAATAATAATATATATGTTTGTAATATTATATGTATCTATGAACATATATATGTATGTTATATATATATATACTGTTTTATATAATATATATGTAATTAATAATACTAATAACAATATATAATAATAGCTCAATAATAATAATATATATGTATCAATAATAATAATAATAATAATAATATACATAATAATATAGCATAATAATAATAATAATGTATGTAATATGCAATATGCTCAATACATAATTGCCATATAATATGCATAATTTGTAATATATATACTGTTTATATACGTTATAATAATATGTATGTATATGTTTAATAATATATATGATTTGTATATAATATTATAATGAATAATAATAATAATGATTTATGTAATATATTTACATAATGTATATATGTATGTGTTTATTAATAATAATAATAATAAATAATAATAATAATAATAATAATAATAATAATAATAATAATATAATAATAATAATAATAATAATAATAACATATATATAATAATAATATATATATGTGTTTAATATATATTAAATAACATAATTTAATAATAATAATATATTAATAATAATAATAACATGTTACTAAGATGATAACATATATCATATATATAATAATAATAATAATATCCGTAATATAACGCGAAGTTCTTTATCTTATATCCATCTAACCCATAACTTATCTTGTTCAATGTCTTTGCTGCTGTATAATAATAATAATAGCATAATAATAATAATAATATGTATGTGAATGTGTTTAATAATAATAATAATAATATTTAATATGTATGTAATATATATAATAATAATGGCATAATAATATATAAATATTTTGCAATATTATAATATGTATGTTTATATATATATATATTTAATATATATAATATATTAATAGTAGTACTAATATATGTATATGTTGCCAGCATGTATGTATGTTTACGTTTATCATAATATTAGTATGTTGCATAATAATATGTAATAATAATAATATATAATAATAACTAATAATATGTACCAATAATAATAATAATAATATGTTTACGTAATAATGTTATATATATAATATGTAATAATAATAATAATATATATAATATAATATAATATGTAATACAATATATTAATAATAATATTGTATATATAATGTCTTTAAAATTATATATATGTATTGCTGTATGTATATAATAATAATAATATATAATAATAATAATATATCTTCATAACAGCAATAATAATAATAGCATGTATATGTTTAATATATATATATCGCCATAATAATATGTAATATGTAATATATGTAATAATAATAATGGCATATATATATATATATGTATATATATGTATAATAATAATATATATGTATCAACATGTAATATATAATATATGTTATAATATATATAATAATATGTTTAATAATAATATGTAATAATAATTTGTAATAATAATAATAATAATAATAGCAATAACCATACTATAATAATAATAATAATAATAATAATAATAATAATAATAATATATATATATATCAATAATCATAACAATAATAATAATAATAATAATAATATCCAATAATAATAATAATATAATAATAATAATAACCAATAATGATGATCACAATATATAACATAACCAATAATAATAATGTAATAATATGTAATGTAATAACCAACGCATAGCTGTATCAACAACAATAACCAGCAATAGCCAATAATATATTATATGTATGTTTATGTATCTAATAACGTATATAATATATATATATATAACAATATGTATATAATAATATAATATAATAATACAATAATAATAATAATATAATAATAACAGCAATAATAATATTAATAATATAATAACCAATAATAACATAATAATAATATATAATAATAATAATAATATATGTTATCATAATATAATAATAATAATATGTAATATATTATAATATATTTGTATAATAATATAATAATAATAATAATAATACTACTTGCATAATGTAACCGTGCATATCATATACTGTAATAATATGTATGTAATATGTATGATTTAGTAATAATATATGTATAATATTTATGCAGTATGTTTATGTTATGCAGTAATATAATGTATGTTTATCACGCCATATACGTTTTGCTTTGCTATGTAATATATATGTATAGCATAATAATAACAACGCCATATAACAATTTAACTTATTAACAATAACCATGTATCTGTTTCTTATCTAGCCATATCATTGTACATGCCTGTAATCAATATCAATAATACATATAATAATGTAATAACTAATAATAATAATAACCTGCTCACTAAGATAACATAACCATAACCCATCATATAATGTATACTGCCCTGTTTATATATAATATATATAATTTATATAATATTATTTATGTTTATGTTTATATATAATAATATATATTAATAATAATATATATATATATATACCTAGTAATATGTAATAATCTAGTATCATATACTAATAATAATAATAATAATGTAATAACACCTAATATCATATATAGTATGTATGTAATAAGCAATAATATAATAACATAATAATCAACCAGCAATAATAATAATATGTATGTAATAATAATAATATCATATAATATATTATAATTTATGATATGTATGTATATAATAATATTAATATATATAATAATATATATATAATAATAATATAATAATAATATATATATATATATATATCGTATAATATGTATAATAATAATATACATAATATATAATATGTATGCGGAATGTATATATAATAATGTATATAATAATAATATAATAAATAATAATATGTATGTTTATAACAATATTAATAACCATATATATATATATATATAACTTCAATAATATACTCCATACCATATCTTATACTCTTTATAACTCATATATGAGTCGTAATCAAAGTGATCACCACTATTATGTATAATATGTATGGTATGTATGTATATATATGTAGCTATAACATATGTATATATGTATATGTATGTATAACAATAATAATAATATATATAATAACACTTTCTGGTCATTAGAAGGAAGCTCCGCTAAATAATAATAATAATAATAATAATATATATATATATATAATAATATATATAATAACTTAATAATAATATATATATGTAATAATAATAATAATAACCAATAATAACTTAATTTCTCTTCTTTAATAATATGTATACCCCATGTTCTTTTCAATCAGGAATATCGTCGGCTGGAATCAGCGCTTGTTGGGATCTGCGTCTGTATTCATGGGAAGATGAAAGAAAAAAACTGTTAAGCGTTACCATAGTCTAGTAGACTTAATAGTCTACTTTTGAGACTAGATCATTCTGGTGTCAGGGTACAGCAAGCCTCTATTATATTATCAATATTCAAGAAGACTGAGCCCTATTAATTTGTGGTTGATATCATAGTATAAAATATTAATCATTTCTTTTAAAAACATTTGGTCAAATTTTGCTGTTTCACGTAATAATTTTAAAGTTGCAATAAATTGTTTTAATTATTAATTTGTTTTTGATTTATATATTTACATAAATTTCCAAAATAAAAACGAGAAGATATTTATTTTCACAAAGTTCGTTAACAGATAATTCGTTTCTTCCCAAACCCAACCATTTTGGTTTCTTTCTTTCTAAATCCAAAGTTCTTTTGGGAAGGTTATACACTCCTCTTTAAAATTTAGATTCCTTTACTTTCTCCTCTTTCCCTTTGTCTCCCTTCTATTTTCTTCCATTTCTTCTGGTTTTTAACACATCCTTTCCCCACTAATCAGGGATCGTTGAAATCTGTAATAATAATATATATGTAGTAGTAATATATATAATAATATATATGTAATAATAATATGTATATAATATATAATAATAATAATATAATAATAATAATAATAATATATAATAATATAATATAATATAATAATAATAATATAGCAATAATAATAATAATAATAATATAACCAACAATAACAATATCCTCCCTCGATGAAAATCAACTCAATAATAATAACTAATAATAATATAATAATATATATATGTAATAATAATAATATGTGTATCTGTGCAAAATCATTAGTAATGATATGTGTTATATAATATGTGTATGTGTATGTGTATCATATATCAATAATAATGTAGTAATGTATAATGTATGTGTGTAATATGTAGTAATGTATGTGTAGTAATGTATATGTATATGTGTAATGTATGTGTATGTGTATGTGTATGTGTATATATATATGTAATAATATATATATACATATATGTATATATATAACTCTCATATATGTAATAATAATATATATATAATAATAATAATAATAATAATAATAATATGTATGCATAATATATATATATATATATGTATATAATAATATGTATAATATGTATATGCTCATAATATACTCACAGCATGCAGTTTTGCCTTAATAATATATATATATATATATATATGTACTGTAATAACCAATATTAACTTTGTTGTTGTTAATTTAGCCACGCACATATAATAACAATAGCCCAGTATATGTATGTATATATATATATATTTTCTGACCTTTACAAGCCGCTCCAGGAGGATCGAAGGACCCGGTCAGCGGGGGGCCAGCGCTATTCTGAGAGGTTCGCTGGATCCCGGGTTCGAGGTCCTCAGCGCCGTCGACGGCAGAGACTGACTGCTCACCGATCCCGCGGCCGAGCTTTCCCTGCTGATGCTAGGTCTTCCTGGTTTCGTTCCCTCCGGTCCCCACTCCCATCTCTTCTTGGCCACTCTTCCCTCTTGCATCCCCCCCTACCTCAATCTAGCTGCATCCATCTTATTCAATATAGCCGCCCACTCCAACTCCTCTCTCTTATTCTTTCATTTCTCTGTCTGTCTCTTCTAGTCTTTCCCATTATCGCTCTCTCAAAACGTACATCTCCACGTCGACTATATTCTACTATCCTCTCTTGTGGTCGTACTCCATGTCTCTGCTCCATATAAAATCAAGGTGTTAACACACCTTCAAATATCACCCTTTTCACCTCCCACTCATTTGTCTACCTTTCAGTATGGGATACACTGCTCTTACTGCTCCCCCATACTAAGCTATCCTACTTGTAATCTCTTGTACATTTCCTCCCTCTCTTCCAAATACTCCACCCAAATATTTACATTTCTCCACCATCTTTATCTCAGTCCCCTCCACCTCTATTCTCAAGTCTCTCCCTCCTTCTTCTCTACTGACCACCACTTGATCTCCAACTTTTTCTGTGTTTATAGTCAAGCCAGTCTCTCTCTTTCTCAGCCTGTTGGCAAAGCATATCACTACCTCTCTCAACCTGTATCCCTCTTCGCTCCAGCACGCCAAGTCATCCGCATAAGCCAAAATATCACCGTCCATATCTCCGATGTCTTCTCTTTATCTTATCTTTATCTTATCTTATCTTTATCACTACATCCAGATACGATACAAACAAAATTGGTAACACGCTTCCTTGTTTAACCTGTTCTCACTCAGACTTGATTCCCTTATTCTCAATTTGTTCTAACATTACATTTACTATTCCTGTACAGACTCTCCAGAGCTCCTCCCAACTTTCTACCCACTGCATATTCTCTTTCCAACACTCTCCACAATCTCTCTCTAGGCACTGAATCAGCTTTCTTCAAATCTATGAAAGCTATATATGCTCGTTGTTGAAATCATACCTTTTCCAACAGTAATTCTCAGAGCGAACAAAGAGATCCGTCGTTTCTGTTCTTTCTATATCCGTGCTGCTCTTCCCCCAGCCTGGGCTCTACTACTATTCTCAACCTTATATCTAAAATTCTCTCAAATGTTTTTAGCCAGATGGTTCAACAAGGAAATTCCCCTGTAGTTTTACAGTCTCCTGTGTCTCCTTTTCCCTTATATATTGGCACATATATATATATATATATATATATATATATATATATATATATATATATATATATATATATATATATATATATACTAACTTCTTATAACTATTATATATATATATATATATATATATATATATCTTCATATATATATATAATTTTTAATTCAAACTTCAAGGAGTAAACATCCCGCATCCACATCTACTTTAAGATCCGCATCCGCATCCCCATCCTCTTTAGATCGCATCCGCAAACAGTCAAATTTTTACCATCAGGTCCATCACTAATATATATATATATATATATATATATATATATATATATATATATATATATATATATAAATATAAATCTTCTCGCTTAATATATGTATATATATATGTATATGCTTTAGCTTATATATATATATATATATCTGTACTATGTTGAGGTCATATATTTATCAGGTGAAAAATTCTTTAGGGTGTACTTTATACAAATTTAGATTGCGTGAAGATTGGCAATTTTTATAATGTAAATCTTGACCCCCGTTCTTAAGTATTTTCACCTTGTGCTGTACCCTGTTTGGCCCACAGGCCCGGAATTGCAGGCGGGAAGAGCTCATTGTGTTCCTATTATGTGGGTGCGAATATTCATAGGAAGTATTTTCGGGTTCTTCTTTTTAGCCTGTCGCGGTCTGGTGGTCAAACACTTGAGAGTATATCTGCTAGAGTCCAGGATGCGAATCCCAGCAGGGTGAAAAATGCTTTAAGGGGATATTTTTATCTATACAAATTTAGATTGCGTGAAGATTGACAATTATTTTATAATATCTTATATATATATATATATATATATATATATATATATATATGATACCTATATATATATATATATATATATATATATATGCCAATAACAACTGCTCTTTCTTCAACGCCCTATATATACTAATATATGAGAGGAAGGCATTCTCTATCCCATTTATTATTTAATTCTATCCATTGTGGTGTTACTCAGAATTCTGTTTTATCCCGGCTCTTTTTTTCTTATTTTGCAATAATAATCTATCTGCACTGTCTTCTTTCCACTATTAGTCTGATAACTTAGTGAATTTCCATTGCTCTTTTGAATTTCCAGTCATGTACCTTCTCCTTTGTGGGAAAGTTTTCTGCGACTATGAATTCAGACAGTCCCAATCCTTTCTCTCCACAACTCTCCTATCCAGTAACTGCTATGCTCAATCTTACATGCACTCCCCTGGTAAAATCTGGAGCACACTCTATTTATCTACCTTTCCAACTACCTTTGGTTGCAAAATTTTAAGAGCTGCTATCGGCTCATGTCAGGCTTTAATTTGGCCCTGGCTTCCAATTTTTTAAAAACTGATGCAATTTGGTTAGCCTCTGGCCTTTAACCACTAGAGGATATAAATATATATATATGTATATATATATATATATATATATCTTTCATATATATATATAATATATATATATCTTCTTACTATATACTCTATATATATATATATATATATATAACTAACCATAAAAATAACCATATATATATATATATATTAACACACTACTATTAACACATGTTTTTTAATTAAGCAAATTGAAATTATGATAAAATATAAATGATAAATGTTTACTGTTATTTTTAAATTTATAAAAATTTTGGGAAAGATAAAATGTTTAAAGAATTCCTCCCTCCCAAATATAACATTGGAACTAATCCCTTTCTCACCAGACTCCAGTAAGCGTAGAACGCTTGTCAGCTGTTCTGGACGAAACCCCTCCACCGCGTTCGGTCTTCATAGATTCCCGTCTCTTCTAGCCCCTCCATCCCACGTCCTCTTCTCTCAATGGCAGTTCTCACGTTCACTCCATCTGATTCTTCGTTGTTCCACACTGCGTCTTCCATCCGGCTTCCATCTGTAGTACTTCTTCGGGTATCTATCCTCATTCATCCTCAACACGTCCGTACCATCGCAGCTGTCCCTTTTCAATAAAACTCTGTATACTCTCCACTCCCAGCTCCTCTCTTAGATCATTTCTCATTCTATCCCTCCTCGTAACTTCCTTTATGAATCTCAACACCCTCATTTCACATGCTTGTATCTTACTCTTAGTTTTTGAGGTTGAAGCCCACACTTCGCAACCGTATGTTAGTATAGGTCGTAGTATACACACGTATATTGTTATTTTCACCTTTCGAGGGAAATTTCTGTCTCGTGGTAACGGATATGGCGATCTTAATGTATTATTAAACTTTTCCATTCTGCTATTCAATTCTATGTTAATAATATTTCCCGAACCTAAACAATCTCCAAGGTATTTAAACTGATCAACCTGCTTCAATTCCTGATCCCTCACTCTAATATTCATTTCCTCCTCCTCTTTACTTATCAGTATCACCTCCGTCTTCTCCCCATTTATCCTCGTTCCTCTCTCACTCAACTCCTCATCCCACACTACAATAAATCTCTGCAGAGCCTCCCTTGATTCAGCCACCAACGCAAGATCTGCGTATCCAAAGACAGTTCTCTCCACTCGTCTCCGGACCATTTTTCCACAATAATCCATGAACAGGATAGACAAAATCACAGACACTTCCCTGCTTCACCCCCGTGTCAACCTCAAGCCAATCTCCATCATCAATCTGGGTCTTCGTTTTGCATAAACTATTCATATAAGTGCTCCTTATTGCTCTTCTCAGTTTTTCCGGTATCACGTACCCTCTCGTTCTAAACATATTCCACAGGACCCCTCTCGGTATACGATCAAAAGCCTTTTTCAGTTCACATCTTTCTGTTAAATTCCCAACCCTTTTCACATACCATCTTTAAGGAGAATATCAGATCAATAGTTGATCTATTTTGTCTAAAACCATGTTGCCACTGGTCCATTTTATCTCCTACCCTCTCTCGCAATCTTTTTTTCTAATCGTTCGTCCCTAAAAATGTTGATTTACTTTTAACATCTTAATAGCAATTTTCTAACTCAAAGAAAAAATAATTAAAAGTTATTAGCATTTAATTATTGTTAACTTATTTTGATATAACTTTTTTTTGAATTGAGTTACTAATATTTTCCTCCCATTTATTTATTATCTAAATATATAATTAGTATGTATTAGCCATATGCTTTCATTTAGAGCACTTTTTTATTAGAAAAAGCAAAAAGAAAAAATTGGTTTATACAAAAAAAAACATTTTGGTTTAAACCAAACAACCCTTTATATATATATATATATATATATATATATATATATATATATATATATATATATATATATACTTATATATCTTTCTACCATATTACATAAAAATAATGGCATATTTTCTTCTTGTAGCTTCTTATACAATATATATAATACCTTTGAACGTGCATAATATAGCGTGCAAGATGAGCAAACATATCTATATGTATGTATAATAACGTATAATATATAATAATATATATTATACATATATAACATATTTAATATATACTAGCCAAAAGATAATAGAAAAATTATAAATACTTAAGATCTCTTTTATACCCTTGCTTTAATTTGTGCGACTTCATCTTTTTTACTACTAAAATCTATGTTTCAAACTCTTTCATTTTCATTTTATTCCATTGGGCTGCTCAGATTGTTTTTTATTACAATAGGTTGTGAAAATCGTGTTTTTGTTTTTGTTACAGTCACTTGAATTGTTCTGTTAAGTAGATTAAACTTGCAGTGCAAACGTCAGAATAGTTTGATGATAGTGAAGAAATGTCTATTATCAACAAATGAGCCAAACTGGCAAGTTTGTCTTTAAAACAACAGATCGGAAACTCCCGAAATAGACGAAGAGCAAATTCCCACCAAAGCAAAGCAGAAAGACTTCAAATTAGATGAGAAAAAATTTCGTAAAATAATCAGCAAAAAGATTTTCGCCGTCAGAAATAGTAAATATTTTTTATTTGAATTTTAAATATTTAAATTTTGAAATATTTATGCTGTACTAATTTACTCTATATTTTTTAAGAAAAATCAGGATAACAAGAATAAGAATAATATCCATTTGAAGATTATAACACTGGCGAACAAATTTGACGTTTTTTTGTTGTCTATGAACCAATACTTGTTTCCTGTGTATTTTTTGTGCTGAATTTAAAAATATTATTGGTTTAAGTCCGTCACGTCCAATTTTGACACTATTCATATGTAAACATGGAAAAAAAATTGCAAATTTTTTTTTCCCGTGAACAGAGGTAAAATGGCTGGGTATACAAACAGCTAATCTAAAGAAAATGTGTATCTTATGCAAATATATAGGCCGTGAATATTTCATATTGAAAGGATAAATAATAAAAAAGATGCAGCGGTTTTCATTTATAAAATGGTAAAAATTAATTTTTTTAATTTTTTAGTTTTCATGTGAATGGCGGCAAAACTGGACCTTATAGACAAATACCGATATAATAACAAGAAAATATGTTTTGTTCCCCAGTATATTAATAATAATTAGTAAATAGTTTAATTAAATAAATAACAAATAATAATAATTAAAAACACTGGGAAACTTGTTTCTTATGGATTTTTTTTTGCGCTGAATCCAAAAATTATATTTGTGTTTGTCTATAAGGTTGCTTTGTCGGCATTCACATGAAAACTAAAATAAATGCAAAATTTCTTTTTACAATTTCATAAGTGAAAAACCGCTGTATGTTTTTTATCATTTGTCCTATCAATATGAAATTTCCACATCATATATATTTGATTAAGATAACATTTAATTTAAATTCTGTTTGTATATCCAACTGATTTGTCTGTTCACGGGGAAAAAAATCTTTTTCTTTTTTGTTTACATGTGAATAGTGTTGAAACTGAAATTGACAAACAAAAATCAATAAGATTTTTGAAATCAGCACAACAATATACATGAGAAACAAGTGTTATATAGTCGTACAAGTCAACAAAAATTTGTTTCCCAGCGAATACTATCAAAGGTTTGAATTTGAACATGTAAATCTAATGATGGACGACAAGCAAGCATGTAGAATTAAATTTTGACTTAAATCTTAATGGTTTTAAATTTTTAAAGTGTATCGTTAAAACCTTCAATTTTGTTAAGGTTAATTTAAATGTATTTTTAGTTTGGTAAATATTTTTATTTGGTTTGTTTTACAATTTAACTAGCTTTTAGCGGCAATTTTGAAATGTATTTATAGGTACTATAATTCCTATTAAAGTTTAATTCTATATTTTAAGATTTTAAATTACCTAACACTCAAAATTAGCAAATGCAAAGTATCTTTCAATTGCCCTGGTTTTTCACCTCGCAATATCACAAATCTTTAGAAAACTCTAATCATGTAGCCAAATTCCAAGGCATGCATTGAACAGGAACATTGGTACTTTAGCTTTCAATTCTGCTTTATTTGTCTTTCATCTTTACTTCCTTTCGATCTTTAAAATAATTTACCTTTCTTTGTTTGAGAAAACTACTACTCTTCTATATGGGCAGTTCGTCCTACAAAAGATACTCGAATGAAGGATCTTGACACTTTTCAGTCATTAGACATTCATAATGGAAACTTTCATTTACATTCATTATAATGGCGGCGTGATGGAAACTTAATATAATTTCAAATACTCTAAATACGAACAAGTGTTTTGGTGCGAAAAGCTTTGCGATTATTTTTACTGAATATTCGGTTTTTCTAAAACTTTTTTTAACTGCCATATCACTAATACTCTACTGCTTTCTTTTCCAGCTCTTAATACTGGGTGTCTTATTCATAATCTTTCATAGAATTGCACTCTTTATCTAAAATAGCATCCAAATTAGGCGCTCTGAGGCTCGTTCGAATTTCTTTGAGGCTAACGATGGCTTGCTCTAGGAAGTTTCTGGTTATCTTGGCTTAAACGTAAATTTATTTCGTTCTCAAAATATCTTTAACAAAATCTCCTTCCTGCTACGATGTAAGGTCGGTAAGGGAAGCACTGTCGACAGTGCCAGATATGTCGCTAAATCTGGCAACCTCTTCGAATTTTTTTACTCTTTAGCGCTTTTTGACGCTTAGGCATCAAATTGTGTTTCCAAGGTCGATGACGTGTTTCCACGTCATGTCAGCAGCTGACTTGATCAAG
>JABUQX010059013.1:0-2500 GCA_015478945.1 Trachelipus rathkii | reverse complement strand
ATCATCAGTTTGGCTCGACGCTCGAGGTCAAAACTGGTGACATACTTTCTTATCTAACTGATGTATGGTCTTCTGCCCTTTGAGACCTAGGGAGTCTTGCGTGGGGGCGCTTGACATATTCCAAAGCTTTTTTGACCGGGTGTGGCACGCGTCGCTACTCTAAGCTCCCTTTCCTTGAGTTTCCTCCTTCTCTTTGCTTACACATGTCTTAGTTTTCTCTCCGATCGCTCCTAATCAGCACTCGTTGATGGAGAGCGGTCCTCTTCCTCGCTTTTTGTTAATTGTGTGTTCCTCAAAGTTCTGATTATCTCCAACTTTTATTCCTACTTTCATCAACGATCTCCTCAGCGTACTTCTAACCTGTTCCTTCTTACGCCGATGACTCAACTCTCCATTCTTCTACTATTCCAAAAATATGCTCCCTCTTTTTGCATCTAGAAGTTGCCTCTCGTCTCCAGCTTTCCGATTTGATTCTTGCCGATCTGGATGGGATTTCCCGGTGGTGTCACCGCAACCTTGTAAAGTTCACTCATAACAGCAAACTTATTTATAACTCCCTCCGTTTAAACTGTCTAACTTTCCTATTTCCTTCGACGCTCTAACGTCTCACTGTGAATAACATAAACATTCTTGGGTCTCAACATAAACAAACAAAACTGTCTTGGAACCTCATATTTCAATGGTTGCTAAAAGGGCCTCAAAGAAGCTGGAGTTCTGTTCAGGTGCGGGAATTTTTTCCTCCGAACAGTTACTCCAGTTTTATAAGGGCCTATTCGCCCTTGTATAGGATACTGCTTCTCACATCTGGGGGGGGGGGCTCGGCTCCACCCTTCTATGGATAGGGTTGAGTCTTAAAGCTAAGAGACTAATAAACTCCCCTTCTTTCAAACTCCCTTGACCGTCTATCTCTGCGACGTGACGTTGCGCCACTCTCTCTTTTCTATAGGTTCTACGGCGGCAAGTGCTCGGGGAAGCCCTCTCTTATTCCACCACCCTTGCGTCGCCCTTGTATCACAAAGGGTGGACTTGTCTCGCTCGCATGAATGTTGCGTGAGTTTTGAAAACCCCAGACTTTTTCGTCGTGAGTGCCTCTTTCTTTCCAGCTACTTCTTCTGTGGAACTCTTGCCTCCTTCTGTTTTTCCAAACTGTATTTAATCTTCCCTTCTTTAAAGCCCAAGTCTGGCTCACCTGAGAGATTTGCGTTAAGCTGGAGATTCATATGTTTTCTTGTTTTTATTTCTGCCCCCTCCTTGAAAAGGCCCCAGCCCGTGAGTGGTGCGTTGACTGTATATATATAATATATATAATGAATAATATATATATATATATATAATAATATATATATATATATATTATATATTATATTGTATATATTTATAATATATATATTATATATATATATATATATATATATATATGCAGATGGGTCTACCCTTGCACTCGTGCTACTCGTGCTCAGCACGAGTTAACATTATAGGAAACTATCTATTTTTACAAATTTATAATGTTACGATAAAATTTTCCTTTATTTTTTTTTTAATATTAACATAATAAATTATAAAGATTATGACAAATTAAAACGAAAATATAAGTATAAACCCGCTATTAAATAACGCTTTTTAAACCCATTAAAAATGGAGCCATCTTGGCTAAAGAGATAGCGTGGGAACGTCGGACGGTTTCCGAATTCTGAATTGCAGTACAAAATTTGTTTATAAATAGTGTTTATAAAATATGTTCAAATACTATACATTATAATATATACTTTATAACAATAATATTTAATAAATAAATAAATTAATTATAAAAAATTCTTAAAATACTTTAAACAATAATGGAAGTTAAATTATGATAGTTATAAATAATTATTATAAAATATATAAATGATTATCGCTAACCATGAACAAACCAAAGAAAACATTTTAATACATTAGAAGACTTGTTTAAGCAGAATTATCTCGAAGTATATATATATATAACATGGGCGTGTTGATGGGGGGGGATCAAAAATATTTCGGGAGGGTTTGACCCCCGAATTTTTGATCCCGAAACTTTTTCTAATTTATATAACTCAAACCAGTTTCTCCTCAGGCACATCTTCTCTCTCGCTCTCTCTGCCTCTCTTCTTCTCTTCTCTCTCTCTCTCTCTCTCTCTATATTATATTATATCTATATATACTTACACCAATTTACTTATATATATATATATATATATAATATATATATGAATATATATATCTATATATATATATATACTCATACTATATATATATATATATTATAATATATATATATATATATATAGATATATATATATATGATACACACAACAAATGTTAAACACTTTTCGAGAAACCCCTCCCATCGAATCCCTCATTTTTCATTTTACAACGTTGCTTTTTACTTTTCCCGTTTTCTTTTTTCTTTTATTAATTTTTTAGTAAATAATTTAACTTGAATGCTTATTTAAAGAAATGTTAATATCTCTCTCTTTTTTTT
>JABUQX010059012.1:17500-29940 GCA_015478945.1 Trachelipus rathkii | reverse complement strand
ACGTTTTCTTTAATATATAATATATTCTATTTAGTAATTAAATATATATATAATATAAATAATGATTATAGTATATATATATACTATTAGTATATATAATAATATATGGTATATATATATATTATATATATATTATATATATGATAGATATATATATAATATCAAGCTAAAATGACGGTAGTAATAAATAATGATATATATAAATATATATAAGGGGGAGATTTATATAGCTATATATATATTATATATTATATATATATATATAATATATAATACTATAATATATGATATTATATATATATATATTATTATATATTATATATATACGTATATATATATATATTATATATATATATATATATATATATATATATATATATATAGGGACTATTTATGATAAATTAGGCTAAGTTACTTATCAATATGTATATATAAGCTATTTGTGAATCTTATATATGATATGGGTAATATTATAATAGCTTATAATAATATATGAGGCGACCGATAACCAAATTTTAGTCTGATACGACCAGTACTCAACAATTTTTTCAAGTGCTGGATACTGAGATAATGCTCAATCCATTGTTGCTGATGAGCGCGGAGTACTCTTGACTGCGCCGATAAATTGGGCCTAAATATATATATATATATAATACTATATATATTATGATATATATATTTATATATGATATATATATATATATAATAATACCTCTATATAGATATAGTATATATATATATAGAGGTGTTATTAGTATATATATATATATATATATATAATATATATATATATATATATATATATATATATATTATATATATTTATAGTCGAAGCACTGTTAAGACAAAAACCATAATATTCTCTACACTGCGGCGGTACCCAGGCCGTAGCTCGCGAGCAACTATCGTTTAAATGTGGCTAGTGGATTAGGGATTCATCACGTTTATTAAAAAAAAATAGTTTATATTATATATAATATATATATATATATATATATATATAATCATAGTATATATATAATATATAATAATATATATATATATATATATCGGTATATATATATATATATATATATATTATTATATATATACATATATATTATATATATTATATATATATATATATATATATATATATATATATTCCGTAGATATATATATATATATAATATATATATAATATATAGTATATATTATATATATATATATAATATATAAATACGTATAATAGTAACAATATATATATATAATCTATTATATATATATATATATAGTTACCTTATATATGAACGACATAGATAGATAACACCTTCATAGTTATAACATGAACATATACTATTATATATATACATATATATATATATATATATAATAGTTATATATTATATGATATATATTTACACTGGGAAGGCCAATCTCTTTGGCTCACTATTTTTCATCTAAACTCAATCCCTGGACGATTCTGGCATTTTTCTTCCTCCTCCTCTCAGGTGTCTTATGTCTTTGCCTGTGATTAAATTTGATCGGGGTACATGGGCTTCTGAGATATATGAACGTTAGGAAGGCAGGTTGGCTCGGATGCGACTTTCCCCCGACTCTTTGAACCGGACGTTGCTTACGTGGCTGACTCTAGTCCCTCTCAACTATAATCTCAATCTATGTCTCATAATACTACCACCTTCCCTCAGCTGTTGGAAGCACGCACATGTCCAACTATTCCGAAAAAAAGGAGCCGCCCTGATCCTTCTAACTATCGCCGTATAGCTCTCACTTGGATTCTATTCTAAAAATCTTTGAAATCCTTCTCAATTCTCATTTTAGACAATCTGGAATCTCATTATCTTCTTTCCGATCGCAGTACGGCTTTCGGCGTTCAAGGCCTACTGGCGAAACATTTTCTTTATTTAAACCGTTTTCTGTTTTTCCCGCTCTTAGGAACTACGGCGGAGACTTGCCTGCGGTGGCGCTTGAACATCATCCAAAACAATTTGACGCGGTATGGGCACGCGTAACCTGCTCTCCAAGCTCCCCTTTGGGTTTTCCTCCTTCTATTTGCTTACTTTTTTTTCTAGCTTTCTTTCAAGTCGCAAAACATCGGCTATGGTTGATGGAGGCGACTTTTTCTTTTTCTGTCAAAAATGGTGTTTCCTCAGGGTTCGTCTTAATCTCCTTCTTCCTTTTTCTATAATAGTGGTGTTCCTCAGGGTTCTGTTCTTATCTCCTACTTCTATTCCTAACCTTTTCATTAATGATCTTCTCACCTGCACATCTAAACTCTATCCACTCGTATGCGATGACTCGACCCCTTCATTCTTCAACTCATTTCAAATTCTGCTCCCTCTTTTTACTTCTAGAATTGCTCTCGTCTTAATCTTTCTCATCCTAATCTACTCTGCTGATCTGGATAGAATTTCCGTGTGGGGTCGTCTGAACCTTGTGGAAATTCAATTCTTTAAAAATCAACTTCTACAAATCTCCTTCTTCAAAACACCTTCTAACTTTCTATCTCTTTCGACGGTTCTCTCGTCTCTCCTGTTGACGATATAAACATCATTGGCCTTAACATAAACCAAAAATGTCTTTGGGAAAACCTCACATCACAATGGTTGCTAAGGCGGCCTCATAGAAACTGGGAGTTCTGTTTAGACTGCGAGACTTTTCTTCTCTTCTCAGTTACTCCAGCTATACACAAGGGTCTCATCCAGCCTGTTCTCATATTCTGGGGGGATCTCCGGGGTTTCAGCACCCGGCTTGGGACAGGGTCGAGTCAAAGACCAAATGGGTTTATAAATCTGTCAGTATCTTTTCCAAGTTAACACTTGACAATATGTTCTTGCGGCGCGAATGTTGGTGCAACTTTATCTCTTTCTATTCGTACTCAGCAGCGGCGGTGTTCGAGGAAGCTTACCACTCGTCGCTGTACCACCCACCTTTTACGACGCCCTCTTAGCTCAAGGGTGATGAGTCTTGCGCAAAAGAGTTTTTGTGTAGATCATTGGTAACTCCAGGCCTAGTTTCGATGCCGGTTGCTGTTCTTTCTTTCCTGCCACCTCTGTTCTGTGGAAATCTCTTCTTCCATCTTCTGTGTTTGCCTGCTGAATTTAATCTCCCTCGCTTTAAAAGCCTGCGTCTGTGCTCATTCGTATTGGGGTGCGCCTAGTGGATGAAATTTGTGGCGTGCCAACGCTTACTCCCTTTGAATAGGGCTCCTGCCTGTGAGGGGTGGTCTGACAACTGTAAAAAAATAATAATATATATATATATAATATATATAGTATATGTGTATATATATTAATTATATATATATAAATATATATATATATATATATAATAATAGTATATATATTTATGTATTATATATATCATATATATATATATAGTATATATAAAAAGTCATTTTCTGTTTCTTGCATTTTGTGCTTACGGAGAACGTAAAGAAAATGGTCTCGAAGTTTGCGTTCGTTTTTTGGTCAAACTTACCTCGAAAAATCGTAAGAAAGTAGACCTCGAACGCAAAACGTAGGAATTTCCTTCATTCCTTGTAATTTGCTATTCCCGTGCTTGACTGCAATTTAAGCACGTTTCTTTACAGAAATATGGAAACAAACAGATGGCGGCGTGGTAGGCCCGTCTGAATTGATGAATATTTCAGTCAATAAAATCAGCTTTAAATCTAATTTCTCTTCCCTAATGGATAAACTCACAATAGTTGGTCAATGATAATTATTTGTAATATAAAACCATTTGTTATTTTTTATTTCGGTTTATTCCAAAACCACATTTGCTCTAAGTCACAACACCAGCTGATTCCAAATGTTTAAAAGCAAAAGTAAGCCTAGCACGAATCGCGGTCCGTTTTAAAACAGGAATTCTTTCAATTATGAGCGTGGAAACACAAATGACGAAAACACGAAACGGTCTTAAATTAAAAGCAAGAAATACTATAAATGTCATGTCTATTGTAAACGCATTCGTATTATTACAATTCATGATTCAAAGGATATAGAACTAAAGAAATTAGTTCCAAGTAAACCATTAGTGGGCTTTCTCTTCCTATTTATCGCAAGCGCCACTTACTTTACTTGGGGCATTTCTCTTTATTCTCTATTCCTATATTCATAAAATTCGGGCCATAAGGCCCCAGCATATACAGCCTTGTTTTGGGAAAGTTTTTTCATAGAGAATTCACCTTTCGTCGTAAATTTTCTAGCTTTAATCCTTTAATGCCCTCTAACCTTTTTGATAAACTGGTTTACTCGTTTCTCGATAACCACCTTATCGCCATAAAATACTGGCATAGGATGTTCCTAAACTTCCTGTTTACGGCTCGGCTTCCTACATTTCAATGACTTTCACTCCCAGATTAGAAACATCTAAACAAGAAACAGCGTTTCCATCAACTGCAAGTTTCTTATGTTTTTTTATTAACAATACATCAGGGCGGAGGGTGGCAGTTTCTTTAAGAATTAAAAGAAAGCAATCCCCGATGAAACTTAGGTCACATCGTTTGCATAAATAATAA
Source organism: Trachelipus rathkii (assembly GCA_015478945.1). Lineage (NCBI taxonomy): Eukaryota > Metazoa > Arthropoda > Malacostraca > Isopoda > Trachelipodidae > Trachelipus > Trachelipus rathkii. The sequence continues at coordinate 25,418 of JABUQX010059012.1, read as the reverse complement.
ATGTGGCCGACTGCAAACGTCGAACTTGTAGAGGTCAAACTTTAACAAAACTAAGATGCGAGCTCCAAAACACATGGACATTTGACAGTTTCGCAGCTAATCTCCTATCTCTTCAACGCAGAGAATCTAGGCTGTCCAGAGAGTCGCTATGAGCCTAGATAGGCGTCACCCTATATCTCTTCAAAAATTCTTCATCTCAATTCTTCAAAATGCTTTTACAGATGAGAAACTTAGAACAATTTGGAATCTTTTGATATAAAAACAGCTTAAACCTATCACTTAACAATCCAATAGGATTTCTTTGGCACTTGCACTGATTGCCGGGAACTAATTTCCCAAATTTCGTGCAAAAGCGAACACGAATTTCTTCGAGGTTTATACTTTTGTTTTGAGAACTAATGTGGAATGCAGCTTTTGTGATTACGCCTCTTCGATTTCGTTTAAAAAAAAAAGAGAGGAAAAAGAAAAAAAATAACATGGTTTATATGATTAACAGAAAGAGATTGATCAAACTTGTGAAGTGGACGTTAATCGTTTGGAACGAAATTAGTTTACAAGGCTTTGATTTTATTGAATGAAAATATTCATTAAACAAACGGGTCCTAGCAACGCCTGTCATATTTTTTTTGTTTAACGATTTCGTAAAACGTAATAAATTCAAGCAATCCCACAGGAAATAGCAACTTAAATACGATTAAGGAAAATTCCTTAAGTTTGGGTAAGCATGTTCTTACATTTTGCAAAACTAAAAGTTTTAGGCAAAAAACGAACGCCAAACTCGAGCATCTCTTCTTTCGTTTCGTTAGCACAAGTGCAAAAACGAATTTAGTCTTATTAACATACAGTTGGGTAAAGACATAGATACGGATTAATCAAGAACAAATTGGCGAATATATATATATATATATATATATATATATATATATATATTATATTATATATATATATATTATATTATATCATAATATTATATATAGTATAGTTTATATAGTATATACTATAATTATATACTATATATATATATATATATACTATATATATAATATATATTATATATCGAAAAATCAATTTAAAAAGACGCAAAATGTTTGGTATCGGTAAAGGGTATCGGCAAAATTTTACCGATACCTGATACACTATCTAATGTCATTCCGATACTGATACCCAGCGGGGTCAGGGGTCGCGCCTCAAAAATCGAACCGACACAACGGACAACCGATACTATGGTATGGTGCATCAATATATATATATATAAATATATATATATATATATATATATATATAAAAAATAAAATATATATATATATATATAATATATATATATAATATATATATCATATATATATATATATTATATACAATTATATATATATAAATATATATATAATATATATATATATATATATAATGCAGTAGGACTGCATAATTTGTAACTTATGTAGAAGTGCAAAAAAAAAAAAAAAAATTAAGAATGAATACTTAGATTACAATTTTTATAGGCTGCCAAAAGAGTCAGCGAATTGGAATCAAAAGTGAAAAAGTTGGAAAGAGAAGTTGATAGACTTGAAGGAAATATTTTATTTAAGGTAAAAAGTTCTTTTGCTCTTTCATATTTTTATTTTTTTGTTTGTAACTTTTGAGAGAAAAAAATAGTCAAGAGTATCAAATTTTTCTTTTATTACCGGTAAGCTGTTGGGTTTCTTGCTGCATCGCTGTTTCTTTTTCCTTATTAATTTTAAAAAAAAATTTCCTAATGTGATTGATTTGAAAATTATAATTGAATTTAATATATAAAGAATATTTGTTGATACTAATATAAAGAAGTTAATATGTTCCTAAAATTTTTGTAGAATCGTGAGATAGATGAGCTCTTGACAAAATGCAGGCAGCCAAACACTCACTCTTCCACTTCAGCACATTTTAAGCCTAGATGCAGTTCAAGCTCTTCATCACCAAAGAAGAGAAAATTAGATAATTGCCTTTCTCCTACTAAATCTTCATTCAATTTTGCTGATGGGTAAATTTTTTATGTTTACGTCTTATATTTTGACCATAATTGTTTTCTTAATATCAAGAATGAAGCAAGTGATTAAGCCATATTTTAAACTGATTTTACTCTTCAACTTTGCCACTACGTAGTATTCCAAAAGCTTTTATTTTGAAGTATTTAGAATCGATAGTGATTTTAGATCATTAATGATATCATGTTTTTAATGCCTTAATATTTGTATTACAAATATTGAGTACTCTTCATTATTAGATTTCAGTTTGGAGAAAATAAGAAGATCGTCAAAAACGTACAAGTGCAAACGGAAAAGGAAGTAAAAGTTCATGATCGTTCAAGATTGAAAATTATTTCCTCTAAAGGTTCGTTTATTTAAAGCAGTGGTTCCCAACCTGGGCGATATCGCCCCCTTGTGGGCGATGAATTCGATTAAGTGGGCGTTAAGTCAAGGGGTGCGATTGATGGGGGGCGTATGGAAGTCTGATAGATAATGAAGAAGTTATATTGTAATTTTTAGAAAGTATATAATTGTAGTTATTTCTTATACAGTACTATCTATAATATATTTATATATAGTATATATATATATATATGTTATATATATATAGTTGTGTTATTAGTATATAATATCATATATAATATATTATATATAATATTTATTATAATTATATATATAGTTATATATTATTATATATATATATTATATATATATATTTATATAATATATTATATATATTAATATATATATTATATATATATATATATATAGTATATATTATATATATATATATATATATATTTATATATATATATATATATATATTATTGGATATATATCTTTGTTTTCTTATTATATAGATATATATATATTATAGTATATATATATATTATTTATAGTATATATATATATATATATTATATATATATATTATATAATATATATATAATATATTAGGGATTGTACCGATACAGAAAAGAGGCCGATACCGATAACGATACTCAATTTTTTTAGGTGCCGATACCGATACCGATACCGATACTTTAATTAATATAATAAATACACAGTAAAAAGATACCGATACCGATACTTTAATTAATATAATAAATACACAGTAATAAGAAAGAACATTTGTGCACTGCTAGGCAACTCAAGATTGCATTTCCTGTACAAACAATACTTAGTCATTTATATTTCATATTTGGTTGTGCCCAAGTATATTTATTTTATAAATTAGAGTAGTACATCTTTAAGGAATAATAATTGCAAATATAATATTAATAACTTTTTTATGTTTGAGTTTATTTAAAAAATATTCCATTTCCATTTTCAAGTAAGTATTAAACAAAGTTTAGCTACTAGCTTTTATGTTTTAACAATGATTACAATTTCAAGAAGATTCTTTAAACTAGCTACAAATATAGAGAATAAAAATAATGAAAGTAAGAGACCTCAATTAATCAGCCGAAAAGCTAAAATAGAAAAAACGCTATTATCATCCAAACATGACATAAAAAATAAGTTCTTTATATATATTATTCAATACTCAAATTCAAAAAATTCACAAATTTTGTGATGCAAAACATTAAGCTTTCACTAGTATCTGGCAAGAGACCGTTCCTTTTTGGGGTGTTTACATTCTCCGTAAGCTACACTATAAATATTATAACGCTCTCTCTCGACTGTGAAGGAGGTGCTGATAATTATTTGCCTGCAAGCACTGATAATAATGAAAACCTTGGCCCATTTTCATGCCACCGCATGAAAGGATTCTCTCCTGTAGGCAGCATCTCATGGTTTTCGTAGAGCCTGCATTCTTTTTTCACCAGACTGCAAATTTGAAGTTATCTTTGCTCCTTGAATGAACTTGTCTCTCAGTTTTTACGATGAGGTTCGCCTGGTGTTATTCCTTTGAAGGTGAATGAAATGTCAATGGCATTTCCGGCCATGAACTTATCAAAGTCTATCATATCCAAATCCTCATCTTTAGTAGGTTTATTTGCTAAAAAGCCACCATCCGTAACTATAAGTGTTGTTGCCGGGGGTTGCAAGATAAGGCGGCTTCCCCTTCTCTGTTTTTTTTTTTTTTTTTTTTTTTTTTTTTTGAAATGCTAGCAAGCTCCTCGGTTTTACTATTTTAATGCATTCTAGAAGTGGTTCCCCGTCGGAGGTGCCATTTCTTGTGGGGTTTAAGCTAGCTTAAGGAATTCCTTATTAGAACCTTTTATTTATTATTTTTTTAGAGTTGTAACCGCCGCTCACGGGCAGAACCCTATTCAAGGAGTGGGTGTTGACGCCTCAAAAATCCATCTAACGCAAATAACGCAGATGAGCACAGACGCAGGCTTTAAAAAGAGGGAGGGAAATTAAAATTGAGTAGGAAACACAGATGAATGGAAGAGATTCCACAGAAACAGAGGTTGGCCAGGAAAAAGATTAGAAGGCACCGCAGCGAACTCAGTCTGAGAGTTCTAACATCAACACAAATTTCAGTGCATACATACAGCACCCCTTGTGCTACGAGGGCGTCGTAAAGTGGTGGTACGCGAGTGGATATTTCCCTCGAGCAACTTGCCTCTCGTACTTTATAGAAAAGGGATAAAGCACGAACATCGTCGGCTCGCCAAATATAATTAGGGTCAAGTGAACTAGAAAGTACAGGCCAGTTTATAAGTCTTTTGGCCTTTGACTCGAACCCTATCCAAAAAGCCGGATGAAACCAGAGAACCCGCCCCAAACAGATATGAGAGCAGTACTCCAGTTACAAGGGCGGATGAGACCCTTGTTATAGTTGGAGTAACTTAAGAAGATGGATAAAAAAGTCCTCGACTCTAAACAGAACTCCCAGTTTCTTTTGAGGCCGCCTAGCAACCACTGTGATTTGAGTTTTCAAAAATTTTTTTTGTTTTATTGTTAAGGCCAAGGATGTTTATATGTCCAACAGGAGAGACGAGAGAACCGTCGAAAGAGATAGAAAAATTAAGTGTTCTTAGAGAGGGAGTTTGTAGAAGTTGGGTTTTTAAAGAATTAAATTTCACAAGCTTGAGACGACCCAGCCCTGAAAATTCTATTTCAGATCAGCGAGGATAGAAATCGGAAAAAGATTAAAACGAGAGGCCAAGTCTTAGAAGTAAAAGAAAGGAGCAGAATTGATTAATGAGTGAAGAAATGAAGGGTCAAGGTCATCGGACATATGAGTGATAGAGTTATGATGTGGCAGGTGAGAATGATCATAGATGAAAATGTCAGAAAAATAAAGTAGGAGAAGTAAAACAGAACCTTGAAGGAACACCACTATTGACAGAAAAAGAAGTCGCTTCCATCAACAACAGCCGACATGGAGCGATTTAAGAAAGCTAGACATAAGTACGCAAAGAGAAGAAGGAAACCCAAAGGAGGGGAGCTTGTAGAGCAGTGACGCGTGCCATACCCGTCAAATGCTTTGGATACGTCAAGCGCCACCACACAAGCTCCCCGTAGTTCCTAAAGCGGAAAACCAATAAATCAGTTTAAATTATGGAAAAAGTATATCGCCAGTAGATTCTCGAGCACCGAAAGCCCGTACTGGTAAATCAGAAAGTAAGGGAATAGAAGATTCCAAAGATATGATCTAAGAAGTGAGAGTTGAAAGGGTTTTCAAAGATCTTAGAAGAATAACACAGTGAGAGGCAATAGGTCGATAGTTAGAAGAATCAAGAGCAGCATAATTTTTTTCGGAATAGGTTGGACCATATGCGCGCTCCCACAAACTGAGGAAAAGTGCTAGTATTGCGCAGAGGAATATAATTGAACGAGGGGTGGGGTCAGCACGGAAACACACACTTCCTCAAAACTCGAGAGGAAATGCCATCCGGCCACCCGCCTTCTAACGTTCATAGAATTTCAGGAGCTCATGTGCAACCCGATCCAAATGAAAATGACAGGTTAAAGGCATAGGACAACCTGAGAGGAGAAGAGGAGGAGAGGAATACGCCAGAATCGTCCAAGGTTGAATTAGAGGAAAATTAAGAGGCCAAAGAGATGATTGGCTTTTTCAGTTGGAGTATTAACAACAGAATCATCATCAGAGCGATTACAGAAGGAGGAAAGGATGTTTTACAGAAAGTTGTTTAGAGATGTTTTTGGCAAGAGGCCATGAGAGATTTTGTCAGTAAGGAGAAACAAGGAGGTCAAGCCGCATTTTCGTTTTAATGAAAGTCCGGCTTTTGCTCGTCGAAGAGTTATCCCTGCAACGAATTTTGCTGATTGAAAATTGGCAAGAGTGTATAGGAGAACGAGAATTTTTCCACACTCCCGGATTAAGTATTGTCTCTAGCCTGAATGGACAGGAAACAAGCACGGATCGAACCATGGATTTTGAGGAGAAAAGATTAGTCCAAGAAGGAATGAACCTGCTCATCCCTTTAACAATTACAGTTCCCACTTTATGGCAGAATCTGAAGTGTCTTAAGAGTCAAAGCAGTCACTTCAATTATAGTAGCGTAGAAGCACGCAATGCCCCCAATCGGCCCGATCAAAGTGGCCAGAAAAACCGCATAGGGCAGAATGGAGATGTTGGAGAGAAAGTAATAAAATTAAGTGATATAGGTTGTGGTCAGATTTACCTGATAGGAAGCGGGTGTGTAATTTATATGAGATGAAGGACTAGTGTGACATAGGTCAAGTGTGGTTCAAGATCGGTTGGGACGATCGGAATGTGTGTGAAGGTTATTTAATCAGTTGCTCCAGATCGTTGAGAATACTGAATGATTCACGGCTTCCTCCCAACTAATTCAGTACGAAGGAACCCAACAATTCAGTTTTGTGTAAATTGAAATCCTCCTAATAGAGGAATCTCAGTATTTGGATGAGAAGATAAACAGTCTCGTGAGAAGTAGTAAGGTAATCAATAAAAGGCATGAACATCTGTTCTGTTAGGAGAACGGTAGCAAAAGCATAAGAATATTGTAGTAAAAGGAAGAAAGATTTTTAAGCCACAGAACACGAGTTATTTAGATTTCGATGATTCCTAGACGTGGTTAAAGTAATGTTTATATTTTACAAGGCCACATACTCCACCCTCAAACGAAATTATAAAAATACAGTTATAATTGATATATTAACGAGTTTGAAGGATGAATTCTTAGTCATCTGGGTCTCAGACAAGAGCATAAATTAGTTTAGAGTTATGAGGGGTATTCCATGGATGCAGAGTTAGGGTGCAAGCCATTGATGTTGGTAAAGTCAAAAGAAAGCCACTCCTGTGCAAATCTGCTATCATACACGCACACGCACACGCACACGCACACGCACACGCACACGCACACGCACATGCACATGCACACAAAGCAGAAGACAAAAAACAAATAGACAAAAACCAAAGGAAGTAAATGAGGAAAATTTATTCGTACGCTAAAACTTAAATTTTAAAACGATAAAACCCTATTTAAAGCAAATATCTTAAATATGAATAATCCAGAAGTTTAAAAACACTCACGCACTCCCGCTCTCACGGAATTGCGTACAAAAAAAAAATACTATTGATCAGCTAAAAAAGTACATTAATCCTGTATAAATATATAAATGGCCTGTCCAAATAGGTAAATTTTACGCAAAAGACCAAGTTGGAGAAACGCTAAAAATCTAAGTTAAAAAGGAAATCGAGGAAAAAAAAAAACATAACTTAGTACTAGCTATCTATATCGAACTACATTTATTATTGAATCTAAAAGTTTCTTATAATTTTTCACCCAAAAAGTAAGAAGTATCGGCTAAAGTATCGGCCATTTTAACCGATACCTATACCATCAAAAAATGGCCGATACTACCGATACCGATACCGCCAATACCGATACTATCGGTACATCCCTAATATATATATATATATAATATATATATATATATATATATATATATATATATATATTTTTTATAAT
>JABUQX010059012.1:10000-15000 GCA_015478945.1 Trachelipus rathkii | reverse complement strand
TTATTATATTATTATTCATTATCATTATCATTAGCATTATCATTATCATTATCACTATCATTTCTTATCATTATCATTATTATTTATTGTATTATTATTGTTATTATTATAATTATATATTAATTATATATTCCTGTATGCTGTGTATAGATTTGGGGAATGATAAGAATGAAAATAATGTACGTTCTACATTAATGCGTAACATAGGCGACTTAAAAAGACCGTTGATAGGTACGTGGGTTCGTCGACTACCACTTATTTATTACTTAGGAATGGCATCATGCATGCCTCGAACCTGGTCGTGATCCCCTAAAACAACCATATATATATATATATATATAATATATATATATATATATATATGTATATAAATATATAAATTATAAATAATATATATATATATATTTATAGTGATATTACTATATGCAGCAGATGTCATTTTTTCGCATCCGCAGATGCGGGTGCGGATTTTAATGTTTGATATATATATAATATATATATATATATATATATATATATATATATATATATATATTATATAATATACTATATATATATATATATATATACTGTATGCCTAATATATTTAGAGTTTTAGCCACAATCTAATAATATAATTGTTACCAGGGTGCGAGACGGGACCCAACTCAAAATGCACCCCACCAGCCTCTTTCCCCATCCTCCGACCTTAATGAAAGATTTTACAATGGATTATATACTTTTTGCACTAGTATTGAAATACAAATATAGGAAGGTTGTGCTTGAGAAACATCAATTTTTCTGCCTTTTCTGCTAAGAGTCTGTTTCTCTTTTTATTATATATTAGCCCAGCATTGCTAAATACTCTCTCACTTGGAACACTAGTTGGGGACAGGCCAAGTATTTCCTTGCAAGTTACTCACGCGTGTGTAAACATTTTGCTTAACTTTCCACCAACTAATAGGATATCATTTATCTAGTCACATTTTTCTTGGTGATAGTTTTCAATTATTTGCACTACATCTTTTGGTAATGCGTGGGTTTCTACATCACTACTGGACTGTAGAAATTATATCCAATGGAATCTTTATTTTTTATTTCTAGGAGTCTTGGTTCTGTAGATTTCATTTTTTTCCTTTTAATGGGTGGCGAATCGGATTGAAGTTTTTCAACTGCAACACAAAGTGACGATTTAACTTGTTCTAATATTGTGTTACAAAAAACTTGTCTTTATAACGCCGATTTAGGTAAGTTGCAATAAGGTCATTAATTTCCACAGAAAAAAAAAAAAAAAAATTTCTAGCTCATTTTATTACATCTTTCATTCTTTTTAAACCGTCATCATTTTCATTTGAAGATGGTTCAAAATGCTTCCTTAGCGTTGAGGTTAATGGTATTATATCAAAGACAGAAGCTGTAGAGGCGCTGATGTTTTTGGCATCCCTAATCTCATGAGAGTCTGTTGAATAAAATTATTATGAACTTCATGCTGCAAGATCATGAGTTATCATTACATAGTTGAGTCGAGTCCCATGTCTCTCATTTAAAGTTTGCGTTCAGATTCATCTTAAGTATTTTATAAAATTCTTTATCAAATCTCGACAATAAACACCCGCGCAACATCCGCAGGGCAAAGCGCGGATGCGGATCTTTAAAAATGTGCGGATGCGATGTAAGGGAGGGTCGGTGTGCAATCTCTTTTGTGGTTTTTATTCAAGCAGGAACTTAATCAGAAACATGGAGGGAGATTATTTCTGACAAGTGCGTGCCCCGAAGAGTTTGACTGACCACCTAACACGTCAATTCAAGACCAAATGGCCTTCCTTTGAAAAAGTCTTGATGCAAGATCCGTAAGATTAAAAGAAATTAATTCGAGAACAGGCGAAGCTGTTTAATTTCTCCTCCGTGGCCACCAGATAGTGTAGAACTTAGGGTTTCTTCCAACGCGGGTTGTCACAGGGACTGCTCGTGTACCTTTAACTTCTACTCTAAGTCGTCCGAAAGATGATGACAGAGACAACAAAAAGATGACAATGATACTTGAACAAATAAAAAGACAACGAGTAGAACAGATGATAACAGCAAAATGTCGACGATTATGAAGTTCTCTGAAGATATTAGGAACAAAAAGGAAAGCAAATATGTGAAGAAGTAAAGAAAATATCTGAACATTAAAAAAAAAAAAATTGGGAATTGGCATTTTTTTTATTTTTTATTTTTATAAAAAAAAAAAAAAAAAAAAAAGCTGTAGCAATAAAAGTTATACACATATTTCAAAAAAAGAGCATATCATTTTAAACAGAAAAATATTATCTTTAAAATAAAAAAAAAAACGCATCAAAATATCTTGAACCGTTCCAGAGATACAGCACTTTAAATTTTTTGTCAAAAATCAAAATTGAAAAATGGTACCCGGGATGCCATCTTTGGTGGCCTATATCTTGGCTCAGAAATGTTTTTGGGCAAAACAAAAAAATACGGGTATCTTAATTTTTCCTGAATTTTAACATATGTCAAATTCAAAAACATCTGAGACTATGAAGGTAACATTTTTCCTTTGCCTGCCTGAATTGACATGGACTATATATATATATATATATATATATATATATATATATATATAGTATGCAAAATATATATATATATATATAAAATGTCTACATATATGTCATATGAGAAAATGAAATCTGTATTTGAAAACATATTTTCTATATATAAATAATTATATATTATATATATATATATATATTACAGATCTATATTATACATATTAGATCTTTATAATATTTGTATTAGATATGTATATTTATATATGTATATATATATAGTATTCATATTTATCTCTTAAATTATATATATATATATATATATATATATATATATATAATATATATATATATATATATATATATATATATATATATATATATATATATATATATATATTATAATATATATATATTATATATATATATATATATCGTCTATCTTTCCCAAGAATGGGTAAGGTGCGTAACGAGCATCGGAAAAGAAAGCAGTAGGAGAACATGACATAAAGTCGAAAAGATAGCCGCAGCCTTTACCACCCCCATCATAAATAATTAGTGAGAACTCATCGCAGTCAGAAATCCACCCTAAAGCTTCATGGTATGGGAAAGCGATGGACCCTCACTATGGTAAATCGTCAGATAAGGGTTCATCCCTTGCCCAGGTGGGGCCACAACCATACCCCCTCACAATCCCCCGCCATTCACTCCTGTTATATATATAATATATATATATATATATATATCTTTTTTCTTTCATTCACATATATATATTATATATATATATATAATACTATATAAGATATATAAATATATATATATATATATATGGAATTATATATAATATGGAATATATGGATAATTTGTATCATGGATGCGTTAAGATAGCGGTTGAAGACGGGATGGCAGGGAAATGGTTGAAAACAAACGGCGTCTCCACATGACTGAGGGTTAGCCCTACCTATGACACGGCGGATGATTTGTGTTCTGTGTTGGCGGAATCTGAAGAGAGTTTTGAGAGGAATTGATAGAGAGATTTGGCAGGTGTGTGAAAGGAGGGGCTTGAAAATTAAAGTGGATAAGAGTAAGGTTATGGTTTGTGATGCAGGACACTGCCTCAGGTGAAGATGTTAGATGGTGAGCAGCTAGAACAAGTGTCTGAGTTTAAATATTTAGGGTGTATGTTGGAAGAAAGGATCGACGATGCAGAGTGTAGTAGGAAAGTTTGGTGAATGGCAGGAAGGTGGCTGGTGCAATTAAATCGGTGGTGAATGTAAAGGGACTGAAGTTTGAGTGTGGCTAGGTCTTACATGAGGGTATGTCTGTTAACCGTGTGTTATTGATATGGTAGTGAGGGACTATGGTTGGAATAAAGAAGTATAGATCTTAAAGTTCGAATGCTGTTTCAGAGGGAACAATGCTTAGGGGTTGTGCTAGGTGTGAGAGAGGGAATGATAAAGAGAGGAATGACGTATTAGAGAGTGGTGTGGTGGTGAAGAAAGGGGTAATGAGAGAATAAATGAAAGTATGTTGAGATGTTTGGTCATGTGGAAAGATGAATGATAGTCGGTTGTTAAGCGATGTATAAGTGGGTGAGTGTGTTGGGACCGACCGGCTGGGAGGACCGAAGAGGAAAGTGGGATTGAGTCGGTGAACGTATGTCTGAAGGAGAGAAATGTGAGTTTGGCAGAGGCAGAGGCGAGAATAAAGGTCATGATAGGCAGAGAATGGCGGCGGTTTTGTAATGGGCATGGTTGGTGGCCCACCTGGGCCAGGGGATGAACCCTTACATTGACGATTTACCATAGTGCGGGTCCGTCGCGGTCCATGATGCTGTAGGGTGGATTTTCTGGCTGTGACGAGCTCTCACTAATTTAAGGGTACAGAGGGGGCGGTAAGGCTGGCTTTCTTTTCGACGTTTGTCATGTTCTCCTACTGCTTTTCTTTTCCGATGCTTGTACAGCACCTTAACCCCAATCTTGGGGCAAAGAGGAAGGTGAAGAAAGAAAGAAAGAATATATATATATATATATATATATATATAAGATATATATATATATATATATATATATATTATATATATATATATATATATATATTTATATATATATATATATATATATATATATTATATTATATATAGATATATATTAGGATGGGCCGAAGTATCCGGCAACTATCCGGTATCCGGCCTATCCGGCCAAGTTTTTTACTTCCGGTATCCGGCCGGATATCATTGTTATCCGAGATAACCGGATAATTACTTCCCTGGTAGGTTCTTCCTCGTTGGGGAAATATTCCAAATAATGTTGCGAAAATTATATATATATTATATTATATAGTATGATATATCATATATATATATATAGATATATATATATATATATATATATAGATATATATATATATATATATATTATATATATATATATATATAGATATATATTATATATATTTTTACTTGTTTAGGAATTT
>JABUQX010059012.1:0-7500 GCA_015478945.1 Trachelipus rathkii | reverse complement strand
TAACTTGGTCTCCCGACTTTCCCCTAATACACTTTTGGGATTTTTTTTCTTCTGAAATTCAAGGCCATATAGTAGGTAATAAGCCACACACAAGAAATAATAATGTAAGATTCTAATAATATTAGTTTTATTAAAGTTTAAATAAAGTTCATTTAGACTCACCTTGAAGGGGTGAATCGGACCCACCATTGTGGGTGAATTGGGCCATCTTTTTAAATTCCTTCTTTTATGTATAAATTCAATTTTATTTTTTAATTTTTATATAATTTAGAAATTGTTTATTATATTAAAATTAGTAATAAGTAATTAAATTCAATAATGATAAATAAAATAAGAATGAAAATGTGGTGGCCCAATTCACCCCATCGGGGGAAAATTTTGACACTTTTTTGAATTCATATTTTCCATATAAAATTTCATTTTTTATTTTAATTTTTACCTAATGTAAGTCTGTTTATTATATTTAAATTAGCTATACGTAATAAAAAATGTCAATAATAATTCATAAAATAAGAATAACAATGGTGGCCCATTCACCCATCATCATTTTTATGATGGGCGGGCGGGGTGAATCGGGCAAGTAGGCCCAGCGATTTAGCCCACTATGGCACGTGTTTGGAGCAGAAAATTTAGTTTGCCAGTTTAAGGCTAACATTACTCAACTGTATACACTGAAAATATATAATTTTAAAAATCTTTCCATAACGTTTTCATTTAAAACAAAGTTAAAAAAAAACTCGCATTTTTTTAAAATGTGAACTAATATTTAGGCACGTTCTTATACACTAATTTCTTATATTTTTGTAAAATGTAAAATCTTATCTACAATTAAGATAATCTAAATAAAACTTGTAGTACTACCACGATGGAGATAAAAATTTTTTTTTTTCATTAGGTTACCCCGCCCGACGCGTTTATAACAGGACTGCCGGTTCCGGTTAACGGGCCAGCGGATATCCAGTATCCGGCGTATCCGGTCTTAATTCACTTATCCGGCCCATCCCTAATATATATATATATTATAATAATATATATATATAATATATATATTATATATATTATATATATAATATATATATAATATATATTATTATATATATATATATATAGTTATATATATATAATATATACGGTATATATATTATATATATATATATAATATAAATATATATATATATATATATATATATATATATATTATATATATATATATATATATATAGTATATATATATATAATATATATATATATATTATATATATATATATATTTTTTTTTTTTTTTTTTTTTTTATACAGAGATAAACATTATCACTCACGGGCAGAGCCCTAATCAAGGAGGGAGGTGTACTCTTTTAACGTCCGAGCAGGACGGAGCCAAGCCCAAGAGAGAACAGCTCACATTCTCCAGCCCGACCAGTATCAAACCTGGTCTTATTATTTGTTAGGCGAGTGCTCTAACACTGAGCTATCGGGCGCTTTTATATAAATATGAAATATATAAAAAAAAATTTAAAAAAATATATACACATATATACATACATATATATATATACATACTATATATATATATATACACATACATACAATACATATATACATATATATATATACATACACACCAATACCATTAAATAATATATACATACATATATATACAATAGTATATACATTAATTAAAAAAAAAAAACCGACTTAACCAATACAAAATTTTTATATTATAAATTTTATAATATATAATATATATATATATATATATATATATATATATATATAATTGTAGTATCATATATAGCCTAATTCTCTTTTTAAATACTATATATATATATATAGATATATATATATATATATAATAATATATATATAAGTATATGCTTAACATTATTATTATTATTACAATCATTATTATTATTATCAACATTACTATCATTATTATCACTATTACCATTATCGTTGATTCATCACTAGTTCATTAATATCATCATGATTACTATCATTACCATACTACCCGACTATCGCTTATTATCCAATACTATTATTAACATTAACTAATCATCATTATTACCATATTATATCATTAACAATATCGATCATCACGTGTATCATGGTTTTTTTTTTCTGGTTATTAATAGCTTCTCTCTTATTATTATTATTATTATTTATTTTTTATTATTATTATCAATCACTAGCACTATTATAATTATGATTACTTATCACTATTACACTATGAGATTGTAAAGCCCTGAACAAGAGCACTGAGGGAGTGATTAAAGTGAAAGCAGTGGAAGGATTCCCAGCCCCAGTCAGCTGATAATAGAGACCCTCTTCAATGGGTAATGGCGAAGACGTTGTCATCCTAATTCCAGTTCTTCTATAAATATATTTGAAGGTTAAAAGCCTACTTTTTGCAGTGTATAAAATATTTGAAATTAATTTCATTTCCAAAAGAATTACGTTGAGCCATTTTGTTGCTTCACACCAGTTGATTTAAAATTTTGTCAGATCTTAATTATTATTGCAAAAAAAAAAAAAAAAAATTTTTTCATTTAAAATAAATACGAAATACAAAAAAAATAAATTTTAAATTTTTAAATGCCTTCAAATATACTTATTCCAAATTGCGAGCTCTTTCTTCTTTACAATTCTTCTCCCAGCAAATCATTCCCTCCAACCAGGTGTTAACAATCATTTCTTCAGACCTCTGCTGCTTCTCCTCGTTCCTTGTTGTTCCTCTTCTGTTTTCTTCTCCATCCCTCTAAATTTTCTGCGACTATCCAAGACAACGTCCAAGCTCATCATATCAAATATATATATATATATATATAATAGAATAGTATATAATATATATTATTATATAATATATATATAATATATATATATATATAGTATATTATATATATATATATATGAATATATATATATCTTCTTCTTCTTCTTTATCTGCCTTCTATTTTCCCAAGAATGGGAGTAAGGTGTGTAACGAGCATCGGAAAAGAAAAGCAGTAGGAGAACATGACATAAGTCGAAAAGAAAGCCCAGCCTTACCGCCCCCTCCAGTACCATTAATTAGTGAGAACTTCATCGCAGTCAGAAAATCCACTATAGAGCTTCACGGGGACAGCGATTGACCCTCACTATGGTAGATCTTCAAAGTGTAAGGTTCATCCCTTGGCCCAGGTGGGCCACAACCAGACCCCCTCACAATTCCCCCCATTCACACCTGTTATTAGCACCTTTCTTCTCGCTCGACAAACTCACATTCTCTCACTTCAAACATTCGTTTACTGACTCAATCCACTTTTCTTCGGATGCTCCCAGCCGGTCAGTTGCCCAACCACTATACATCTGCTTAAAAGCCGACTATCATTCATCCTTTTCACATATGACAAACCATCTCAACATACTTTCATTTATTCGCTCATTTCCCTTTTTTCACACCACACCTCTCTCTAATACGTTCATTCCTTATTTTATTAAATATCTTCTCACACCTAGCACAACCCCTAAAGATTGTTCCATTGAACACAATTGAACCTTTAATCTATACTTCGTTATTCTCAGACCATAGTCTCACTACTATACCATAACACATATTAAAAATCATACCCTCATGTAAGACCCTAGCACACTCAAGACTTTTAGTCCCTTTACATTCACCAACGATTTAATGCCCAGCCACCTTTCTTTGCCCAATCACAACTTTCCTCTACACCTGCATTCGTCCGTTCCCTTCACATACCGCACATATACGCCTAAATATTTAACTCAGAAACTTGTTCCAATTGCTCACCATCTAGCATAACTTCACACTGAGGAGTGTCCTCACTGCACAACCATAAGCCTGATACTCTTGATCCACGTTTACTTCAAACCCCTCCTTTTAGCACACCCTGCCAAATCTCTCGACCAAATCCTCTCTTCAGATTCGCCACACAGAACCAAAATCATCCGCATATAATAGGTAGGGCACCTCCACTCATCTCCATTCTCCACCATTTCTAACACCATTTCCTGCCATTCCCCACCTCAATTCTTTCATAACCCCATCCATATACAAATTGAATAACCAAGGAGACATAACACAACAACCCTGTCTTACTCTGCTGATAATCCTAAACCAATCACCATTGACACCATTTATTCTTACACACGCTTCACTATTATATGATATATATATGATATATATATATATATAACTTTATCTACATATGTAGAAATAAAATAGTATAGGATATATATATATATAATATATATATATATATATATATATATAGATATATATTATATATTTATATATATATATAGTATCATATATATATATATATACCGTAAAATGGGGGAAAACCGGTCAAAAATCATCGTTTTTTTTTTTTAATGAATCATGAAAAATCAAAATTTGAAGTTACATCTATATTTAATAGTTTTTTCTCACATTTGGAGTTTCCTTAATGTTGTAGAATAATGAAAATAAATTGGTTGGAAATAAATATTTGAAAATTTTTTTTTAAAATTCCATTTTCAAAAAATGGAATTTTTGGGGAAAACCGGTCAGTGGCGGTTAAGGAAAATGGTCAGTTAAATATTATTTTGCGGTTATGCTTGTCTAAACTATTTATAATATAATTTAAAGTGTTTAAATAGAGGTTTGGAATGTTTTTAAATTGAATTTGGAGTTAAAAACACAAGTCTAAGTTATATTTTGTTAACATTTTGTAAACGTTGATTTTATAAAATTTTGAACTTTTTTTCATTTTTTTATGTTAAATAAGCATTGAAAAAAAAAAAGAAATACTGACAATGAAATTTTTAATAATTTCTATAATAATAATAATAATATTTCAAACTTTTTTAACAAAAATAGGCAAACTTGAAATATATGTATGAGATAGCCTATGTACGCACATTTTCACATGAACTTTTTTGGATGAAAAAAGAAAAAAATTTTTTATTAACAATATCATAACTTTCTTAAATTATGATCAACAATTTAATAATTTTAATAATAATAATGATAATAATAAGAATAATAATAATAATGATAATAATAATAATAATATAAATAATGCGACTGGTATATAACAAAATAGGCAGCGTTGTATTTACGGAAGTATGTACGCACATGTCACTTGTCTAATATGGGACCATAGTAGTTCTGCATTCTAAGATGTGTATACTACATAACATATTTGACCCAGATGGATCCAAGAAACCCACAAGATACGATTGCACTACGTAGAACTTAATAATTAACTAACGAATGAAGAGTATGGTGAAAGAAGTTAGAGTAGAGAGAGAATTAGACTTGAGTGACCATAATATAATTAGATTTAATATGAATTATATCTGCCCGAAATTGCAAGTTATAAGGAAAAGAATCTATAGGATTTCCGAAAATGCGATTTTACATTATTCGAGAACATGCCTAGTTCAACTAAACTGCGAATAAAGAGTTTTAAATGACCAGAACATGTTTTATCCATGTAGGGGGAACGATTTAAGGCAAATTAAATGACTATTCAGTCCAGTATAGTTATGGTAAAAGAATGAAACCATAGCGCCGTGGCAAAGAGAAAACCTGTTTGGTGGAATGAGGATAAGAGCAGAAAAAGTAATGAAAAGCGTAGATGTCTTTTAAAATATTCAAAGGTAGTAATAAGGAAGATGATTTAGAAAATTATAGAAAAATAGAAATGACTTAACCAATCAATAAGAAAGGCAAAGAGAGCAGAAAATTAATTTAGCAAGGAATAGAAATAAGGATCTGAAGAAAGTTTTTTAGCTTTTATAATTTAAAAGTAAGAATAGGGACAATGGTCCAACTTAAACTTGATGAAATTTAGTGAGTTCAGATAGAAATGGGTCAACATTTATCAATAGCTTATTTTGCTTCATGTTACTAGGAAAGATTAATAACAGTTTAGAGACTAATGTTCTTGGTATTGCATGTAACAAATAGACTTACAGAATTTGAATTTGATGTTAAAGAGATATAAAACGTTTATTAGATCATATGACCCAAGTAAAGCTGCAGGCCCTGCATGGTATATATGGTAGAAATTCTGAAGGAGGGTTATACCAGCATTGCAAAGGCACTCGTATTGACTCTTGTAGCGATCGTGATGAACATTGGTGACGTACCAGATGACTGGAAATGCATATGTTAGTGCCGTTATTTATAGAAAGCGTTGTAAGGGAAGATCTCTGGGAGAATACGATAGGCAGTTAGCTTAGACATCTCTGGTTGTATAGGTTCTGGCAAGAAGTATAAATGAAGGTCATTAGAGAAATATTTAGCAATGAGATAGACAGAGGTATGGTATGATTTCGCAGCACGCGGTTTCAGAAAGGATATAGAATCAGGTCAGGACACAAGCCTTGAGAATGTTATGATGTACGATGGTGATTAAGTAGTGGTTGCGAAATAGAAAAAAGAGTGTGTTACAACTAAATGGGAAATAAATCGATCATGGGAAAATAGTGAAGGCTGGTTTTCCACAGGGTTCAGTGCTGTGCCACTATGTTCCTCATATATATAAATAGATTTGACCAGGACTTAAATGCGAAGGTTTCTAAGTTTGCAATGAATTACTAAAGTGGCCACTTCATTTAGAATAGTGAAGGATGTCATAAAGATGCAAAATGATCTTGATAAACTTCTTGGGTGGCAGATAAGTGGCAAATGAATTTTTAATTCTAGGTTACTAAGGTTCTTCACTTAGGTTACTCAAATAAAAGTTTAACTACGATATGAATGGTTGGGTTGAGTCTGTGGACCAAGAAAAGATTTAGGTGTGTTATAAGCAGTAATTGGAAAGTAGGGCAAATCAGTGTTTGGAAGCTAGAAATAAAAGCTAATAAGATCTGGCATATTAAATCGCAATGTGTTTACAAGAGCGAAGAATATAATAAAGTAAACTGATATAATAGCATGGTTGGCCAGTTAATAGAGTATTGGGCACAAGTTTGGGCCCCTTATTAAAGTAAAGACTTAGATATGCTTAGAAGGAGTGCTACGTAGAGACAACAAGGATGATTTGCTGGTTTGAGGGTAAGAGCTGAGGAGAGGCTGAAGGAGTTGGGTATAGTATATAATATAAGTTATAGTCGGTATATATATATATAATAATATATAATGAATATAGATATATCATATAATAGTATATAAAAGGTATGAGGAGAGAATATAGGTAAGTATATATACTAGATACTATATACTCATATATATAATAATAGTGATGAGTATAAGTCACTTAATATCCTAAGACTAATTTTAAACAGTGTCTTATAATCAATAAGAAAATAATTCAAAAGTTACTGTAAAATCCACTGGATCTATGTTGGCAATGCTAATAACCCGAGCATTCACAAACCAAGGTGCACCACTTAACTACAAACCAAAATGGGCTGATGGGATAGTGACGATGCGATGATAATGGTGTTGCTATAATTTAAAAACGAATTGTACTTACTTAACATACCAAAATTTATAGTGAAAATTGAA